>PVIH01023379.1:0-24955 GCA_004025045.1 Sigmodon hispidus
TATCACAAACTCAGAGAGATAAGCAGGGGATGTACTCACTCACTAGTGGTCTCAAAACAAACAAACAAGAAAAAAAAGCCAAACATGCCCAAGCAGCAAACCACAACCACTGAATAGCTTGGGATCAGAAACACCCTGGACTGACCCTTCAAACTCCAGTCCATCTATAGGAACACCTGACTCACTCTTGAGGGAGGGGCGACAAAACTGGATTTGACCGGGAGTGAAGACTGATCCAAGCATTGTTGGGCCAGTGTGACCATAGGACTGTTGGCTCCCTGCCAAGGGAGGGGATGGGGAGTTTCAGAGAAGAAAAATGATCAGATGTGGTGGGAGGGGGAAGAGACCTTCAATAAGGATATACAGGGATGGAAAAAAAAAATTCAGAGGGAAAGCTGAACACAAAGAAAATATATGTGTAGCAATCTTATTTGCATTTCCACCCTTGATAAGCCATGCTTATGATTATTATCCTCTGTATAGTTATTGTTAACTCTTCGATATTTTTTTTAAAAAAATTCTTTTTACTGTTTTATTGATAAATACAAAATAAAGAGGGAAAAAAAGAAAAAAATAAAAAGTTTGAATAAATGATAAATCTAAAATAGTTTTTGACTATAGATTTGTCAAATATTTTTATCATCTTTGAAAACTATGTTTTGTAATCTTGATATTGGAAAAAAATGCCTAAATCCAAAGAATATTGTTTATACATTAGATAATAAAAACTAGTATTTATTGACTTAAAAAAAATTGTGTATAAGAGGGCTAGTTTTTTGTTTTGTTTTTTTTTTTGTTTTTTTTTTGTTTTTTAAATCTTGTATCCTGCCACTTTGCTCAAGGTCTTTATCAGTTGTAGGATTCCCCAGGTAGAATTATAAGGGTCACTTATGATAGGGATAGTTTGAAAATTCTTCTTTTCCAATATATATTCACCTAATCTCATTTTGTTTCATATTCCTGGAACTTTAAGTATTGTCTTGAATAAATATGGGGAGAGTGAGTAGTATTGTCTTGTTTCTGATTTTAATATGCTTGCTATGCTATCTCTCCATTTAGTTTGATGTTGGCTTTTGGCTTGCTCTATATTGCCTTTATTATGTTTATGTATATTTATTAAATCCTTGATCTCTCCAAGACCTTTACAACAAAGGAATGTTGGATTTTGTTAAATGATTTTCAGCATCTAATGAAGGGATGAAACCTACTGGATCATGGTGGATTATTTTTGATAAGTTCTTGTACACAATTTGCCATTATTTTATTGAATATTTTTACATCAATATTCATGAGAAAGACTGATTTGTAATTCGTTTTCTTTGTTGTATCTTTATGTTTTTAGAGTTTCAGTATGACTATAGCCTCATAAATAGTGTTTGGCAATATTTCTTCTGTTTCTATTGTGTGGACCAACTTGAGGAATGATGGTATTAATTCTTTGAAACTATGTGCTGACACCATCTTGCCCTGGGCTTTTTTGGTTGGGAGACTTTTAATAAACGCTTCTATTTCCTTAAGAGTTATTGGTCTATTTAGGTCATTTATCTGGTATTAACTTAATTTTGGTAAGTGGCACCCATCCAAAAAGCTGTCCATTTCTTTTAAATTTTCAAATTTTGTGGGGTGCAGGTTTGTGAAATATGACCCTGTGATTCTTTGGATTTCCTTGGTTTCTGTTGTTATGCCCTGTTTTCATTTCTGATTCTGTTAATTTGTACATTCTCTGTCTTTTAGCTATTATAGATAATGGTTTGTCTATCTTTTTTTATTTTCCCAAAAAAATCAACTCTCTGTTTCATTTATTATTTGTATTGTACTCTTTGTTTCAATTTTATAGATTTCAGCCTTCAGTTTATTTCCTGATGTCTACTCCTTCTTGGTAAATTTACTTCTATTTGTTCTAGAACTTTCAGGTGTGTTGGTATGCTGTTAAGTCTCCTCTGTGAGATTTCTTCATTTTTTTTAATTGTAAGCAATTTTTTAAATTAATTAGTGCTATGAACTTTTCTCTTAGCACAAATTTCACTGTGTCCCTTAAGGTGTGGGTATGTTGTGAAATGAATTTCATTACATTCTTCAAGTCCTTAATTGTTTTTCTTTAATTCTCCCTGGACCCATAGGTGGTTCAACTGAGAGATGTTTAGATTTCATGAGTTTGTAGGCCTTCAGTGGTTTGTGCTGCTGTTAAACTCTAACTTTAGGCTATGGTGGTCTGATAGTACACAAAGGTTATTATGATTTTCTTATTCTGTTTTACTTAATATATTAGACTTATATGTTGTATTTTTTTACTCTAAAACATTTTTTATAAATGCCCCAAAGCTGAGCATGTCTTCAAACATGCTATCTTCTTTCCTTAGCTTTCAAAGGGCTGGAATTACAAACCTTAGCCACCTGTCATACAACTTTCTGAAGCATTTGACAATCACCACTCTCGCTTTTTGATGCTTTGAATTCCTCTTAGTTCTTTAAACAAGCTATGAGTTCTTTATTAATTTTTATTCTAAATTTTTTAATTCTAGTTTTAATACTCTGTAAGTAAATGCTTTTTCTTTGGAATATGATTGGATTTTGTTATTTTTCTTTTAAATATATGTTTTTTTTTTGGTGATTTTACATCATGCACCCCATCAAACTCAGTTATCAGTCCTCTCAGATTCATACCCACATTTCCTCATTTACAAAAACACCCATTCATGCTACTCATTTACTTATGGAGTGTAATTAAACTCCCTCTAGTCAGACTCTTAAAGAAAATAAGTCTTTCTTCACACACAACACAGTCAATAAGAAAAACTGGCAACCTACAGAATGGGAAAAGATTTTTACCAACCGTACAAATGACGGAGGATTGAACACTAAACTATATAGAGAACTCAAGAAACTAGAATCTGCTATTGTAAATCACCTTTATTATACTGAGATATTTCCCCTGTATTCCTGATCCCTACAGAGCTTTTATCATAAAGGAGTGTTGGATTTTGTCAAAGGCTTTTTCATCATCTAGGAATATGATCATGAGGGTTTTTTTCTTTCGTTTGTTTATATGATGGATGACATTTACGGCTTTTCATATGTTGAACCATCCCTGCATTTCTGGGATGAAGCATACTGGGTCATGGTCTATGATATTTATTCTATATTGTTGAATACAGTTTGCCAAAATTTTGTTGAGAATTGTAGCATCAATATTCATGGGGGAAATTGGTCTGAAATTCTCCTTCTTTGCTGTATCTTTGAGTGGCTTGGGTATTAGGGTAATTGTGGCATCATAAAATATGCCAATATTCCTTCAGTTTCTACTGTGTGAAATAGTATGAGGAGTAATGGTAGTAGTGCTTCTTTGAATGCCTGTTAGAAATCTGCACTAAAACCATCTGGACCTGAGCTTTTTTACTTGGGAAGCTTTTAATGACAGCTTCAATTTCCTTAAGGGTTATAGGCCTGTTTAGGTAATTAATCTGATATTCATTTAATTTTGGTAGATGATACCTGTCCAGGAAGCTGTCCATTTCTTCGAGGTTTTCCATTTTTGTGGAATACAGATTTTAAAAACAGGATCTAATAATTCTCTGTATTTCCTGGGGGTCTGTTGTTATGTCCTCCATTTCATTTCTGATTTTGTTTCTCACAAGTTTGGGTACATTGTGGATTCATTTTCATTAAATTCTAGGAAGACTTTGATTTCTTTCTTAATTTCTTTCTTGACACAGAGGTGGTTCAGCTGAGTGATGTTTAGTTTCCTTGAGTTGGTAGGCTTTCAGTAATTTTTGATGTTGTTGAACTCTAAATTTATACCTTGGTAGTCTGATATGATACAAGGGATTATTTCCATTTTTTTTTTTTGTATCTGTTGATACTTGCTTTATGACAAATTACGTGGTCAATTTTAGAGAAAGTTCCATGTGGTGCAGAGAAACGTGTATTCTTTTGGATTTAGGCTGAGGCTTCTGTAAATATCTATTCAATTCATTTGCATCATAACCTCTGTTAGACTTCTTATTTCTCGGTTCAGTCTCTGTTTGCTTGAGCTCTTCAAGGGTCAAACTGAGGTATTGAAGTCTCCCACTGTTCAGGTGTGAAATTGATGTGGGATTTGAGCTTTAGCAGTTTTTCTTTTACATAGGTAGGTGCCCTCATATTAGGGGCATAAATATTCAGGATTGAAATCTCCTCTTTATCAATTTTTATTGCAATGAATAAGTAATGACCATTTTGGTCGCTTTTAAATGCTTTTAGCTTAAAGTGTACTTTGTTTTATATTAGAATGGCAACTCCAGCTTGTTTCTTAGGACCATTTTATTGGAAAATCTTTTCCAACCCTTTACTCTGAGGTTGTGTCTGTCTTTGTGGTTGAGGTGTGTTTCTTGTATGCAGCAGAAAGATGGCTTCTGTTTTTGTATCCATATTGTTAGTGTGTGTCTTTTTATAGGTGAGTTGAGTCCATTCATATTAAGGGATATTAGTGACCACTGATTGAAATTTCCTGCTAGTTTTGGTGGTAGCTTGTAGGTATTTCCTTTCTCTGGGCTATTCTTCTGTGATATTATTTATTGTTTGTGGATTCATGGGTGTATCTAGGGTCCTTAGGTAGGAGTTTTCCCTCTAATGCTTTCTGTAGTGCTGGATTGGTAGATAGGTATTGTTTCAGTCTGACTTTGTCATGAAATATCTCGTTTACTCCATCTATGGTGACTGATAATTTTGCTGGGTATACCAGGCTAGGTTGACAGTCATGCTCTTCTATTGTCTTTATAACTTCTGAACAAGCCCTTCTTGTTTTAATCATTTCCATTGATTAGTCAGGTGTTATTCTGATGGGTCTGCCTTTAAAAGTAAATTGGCCCTTTTCTTTTGCCACTCGTAATTTTTTTATCTGCATATTTTGTGGATAGATTATTATGTGACAAGTTGACTTTTTGGGGGGTCATATGTATTTGGTGTTCTGTAAGCTTCTTATATCTTTATAGGCATTTTCTTCTTTAAGATAGGAAAGTTTTCTTCTATGATTTTATTGAATATATTATCTGTGCCTTTGAGCTGGTAGTCTTTACCTTCTTCTCTTTCTGTTATTCTCAAGTTAGGTATTTTCATAGTTTCCCAGATTTTCTGAACATTTTGTGTTACGGCTTTTTTGCTTTTAGATTTTTCTTTGACTGATGTATCTATTTCCACTACTGAGTATTCCACTTCAGAGATTCCTTCTTCCATTTCTTGCATTATGTTGGTTATGCTTGTATCTGTAATTCCAGCTCTTTTCTTCACATTTTTTTATTTCTAACTTTGTCTCACTTAATGGAGAAAAACTCAAAGCAATCCCACAAAATCAGGGACTAGACAAGAATATCCTCTCTCCATTTATCTATTCAATATAGTCTTGAAGTTTTAGCTAAAGCAATAAGAGAACGAAAGGAGATTAAGGGGATACAAATTGGAAAAGAAGAAATGAAATTATCTCTATTTGCAGATGATATGATTGTATACATAAATGACCCACAAAATTCTTCCAAGAAACGTCTATCGCTCAAAAATACCTTCATCAATGTAGCAGGATGTAAGATTAACACAAAGAAATCAGTAGCTCTTCTATACACTAAAGATAAAAGGGATGAAAAAAATAAGGGAAACACTACCCTTTATAATAACTGCAAATAGCATTAAATACTTTGGAGTAAGTATAACCAAAGAAGTAACAGACCTATTTGACAAAAATTTTAAATCACTGAAGAAAGAATTTGAAGAGGATATCAGAAAATGGAAAGCTCTCCCATGTTCCTTGATAGGTAGGAACAACATAGTAAAAATGGCAATTCTACGAAAAGCAATCTACAGATTCAATGCACTGTCCATCAAAATCCCAACACAATATTTTACAGAACTTGGAATAACAATAATAAACTTCATTTGGAATAACAGGAAAGCCAGATTGGAAAAAAAATTTGCTCAACAAAAGATCATCAGGAGGCATCACAATTCCCAACTTTAAGTTATACTATAGAGCTACAGTAATAAAAACAGCCTGGTACTGACATAAAAACAGATTTGTGGATCAATGGAATCGAATTGAGTATCTAGGCATTAACCCTAAAACCTATGAACACCTGATTTTCGACAAAGAGGCCCAAAATATTGAATGGAAAAAGATAGTGTTGTTATAGCTGGGTGGTAGTCTGTAAAAAAGTGAAAATAGATCGAAGCCTGTCACCCTGCACAAAACTCAAATCCAAGTGGATCAAAGACCTCAGCATAAACACAGACATACTGAACTTCATAGAAAAGAAATTGGGAAAAACCTTCAAACAAATTTGGACAGGCAACCACTTTATACATATAACAACAATGGCACAGCCACTAAGAACAACATTTAATAAGTGGGACCTCCTGAAACTGAGAAGTTTTTGTAAAGCCAAGGAAACTGTCAATAGGACAAAAATGACAACTTACAGAATGAGAAAAGAAATTCACCAAACCTGCAAGTGATAGAGAACTGATATCTAAAATATAAAAAGAACTCCTGAAACTAGACGCCAAAACTTTGAATAACCCAATCAAAAAATGGGGTTCAGAACTAAAAAGGGATTTCTCAGCAGATGAATTATGAATGGTAGAAAGGCACCTGAAAAAGTGCTCAACATCTTTAGCCATTAGAGAAATGCAAATCAAAACAACTTTGAGATACCACCTGACACCTGTCAGATTGACTAAGATAAAAGACACTGATAACAGCCTATGCTGGAAAGGTTTCAGAGCAAGGGTAATGTTCCTTCATTGTTGGTGGGGGTGTAAGCTTGTTCAGCCACTTTGGAATACAGTATGGCGGTTTCTCAGAAAACTGGAAATCAATATCCCCAAGGATCCAGCAATACCACTTCTGGATTTATACCCTTAAAAGCTCATTCACACTCCTAAGACCTTTGCTCAACTTGTTCATAGCAGCATTATTCTCAATAGCAAGAACCTGGAAACAACCTAGATGCCCCTCAACTGAAGAATGGATTAACAAACTGTGATACATCTACACAATGTAGTACTACTCGGCAGTAAGAAAAAATGATATCCTAAAATTTGCAGGCAAATGGATGGATTTTGAGAATATCCCCCTTCTGTAGGTATCTCAAACCCAGAAAGATAATCAGGGGATGTATTCACTCATTAAGGGACTCTGCTCAAAAAAGCAAAAATTAAAGCATGTCCAAGCTGCAAACCACAACCACTGAACAGTTTGGGATCTGAAACACCTTGGACTGACACCTTGGATCCCATTTTCTCTAGAGAAACACCTGACTCAGTCTTGATATTAGGGTGAGGAAACTGGAAATGCTAGGAGTAGATGCTGAAATGAGCAATATTGTGTCCTTGGGACCTACTGCCCTTGCTGGGGACGACATGGGGAGATGTGGAGAAGAAAGAGTAACTGTAGGGGTTGGGAGGGGAAAGGGACCTTGAATAAGGATATACACGGATAAAAAACGTGACTTTATTCATAATAAAAAAGGAAAGTTAACAAACTAGAGTTTAAAACCCTTAATAATCCAATAAAAAGGGGTTTAAAATGAAAAATGGAATTCTCAGCAGAAGAAAAACCCAACTGTGTAAAAGGCACATGAAAAAGTTCTCCACATCTTTAGCCATCAGATTTTTTATTTTTCTGTCCCTGTTTCTAGACAACAAAGCTGGTACTGGAAAAAATAAATAAATTTTTTAGTCACAAAAGAATGTGATAGAGCAGAATACATACAAAATATTGAAAAATCAACATAATTATTGTTTGTGACTTCATATAGTGTCAAGTTTGAAATTATTATTATTATAGAAAAGGGGAATATTTGGTTGAAACTTTCAGAATCTATTATACTACCTGGAATACAGTTCCTCTCACTTTTTTTCATATGACTCATAAGATGACAGCTTTAAGGGAGAAATGTTTGATTTACCCAATGCCATACTATTGTTAATGTCAGTATTAAGTAATATATTGGATCACCTGAACTCCACTTCAGTCTTAATTTTGTGATATTTTATAAAGCAAATATAAAAATTAAAATTATAAAATCACAAGCTTCTAAAATACTTTAAATTTTTGTATGGTGATATTTTTCCTTTTAAGAATGAAAGGCTTATAGAAGTATGTTACACAATAATATTAGGAAAAGCTCAGAAATTCATAAGTTGAAAAAAGGTGAAAAGATATAGAATCAAGAAAGAGGTCCTGGAAAGCTGGCTCAGGGTAAAGGACACATACTACTCTTGAAGAGGTTCTGAATTCCTTTTCAAGCATCTGTGTAATTTTGTTACCTTTCAACTACCAATAACTCTAGCTACAGGGTATCTGATGCCTTCTTTTCAACACCTTCACTTATATGCACTACTGCACTTGAATCCATAAACAAGCATAAAATTATTTAAATATGAGTAATGAGATAAAAGTAGTCATTAAATGTGTGACTTATACATATAATTATGCAGTATGTGCACACATATGTATCTAAAACACACACACACAGTCACATATTTGGGAGAGAAAATGAGTGTTATTTACTGTCATCTTAAGCTACTTAACTCTGAATCTTTGATAAGAACTCTAAGCTTTTGTAATATAATAAAAATATTTTAAAATAATTTTTATACACTGCTTACATATTTCATAATGTTGTTTAAAGTTTTTAGAAATGTACATACACATATGAATACTTATTTACTTTAAGTTTTCTTGAATATTTTAAAATGGTATTTTACATATAATTGCCCAAGGTTTAGAATTATTTTAATAACGTTTATTGATTCTTTGTAGATTCTACATGCATTCTGATTCTACTTATCTTATTGTCTCCTTGCATATTCCCAGGTGGGAGCCTATAATTCGTGGTTTAGCAGGAACCAGAGGCCTAGAGCCAGACCAGTGACTCATGGCAATGGCTCTTGCAAGTAAAGATGAATAAATTAAAGGATAAATTGTGGGACTCTATTGGACACACTACAGCTTCCATTACAAGATTCTTCTTCTTTTTGTTTGTTTGCTTGCTTTTGTTTGATTTGTTTTGGTTTTTGATTTTCCTTTTATATTTTGTTATGATTTCTGGGTTTAGCACTACTTTGAGAATTTAATTAATAAATAAAATTTTTTTTGATTAAAACCATTTTATAGTCCTTACCTTTCAACATCACTGATATCACTGGTCACTTTTCCTTTGCAAGTTCATCTAGGTTTTTACTACCTATCAATCTACTTATGACTTATTGCAAAAGAATGAGTATGGTATCACAATGCAACATAAGCAGCTTATCTGAGAAAATGTCAAAATTAAAGTCCCCAAACACACAAACATGCACACACTCAGAAATCATCAACTGTCAATATCTCATCATCAAGTGATGGGACTTCCTGAGTTTCTTTTATATACTTACTGTAATTTGACAGCTTTAACCTTGTTTAGGTTTTATACATGCAGTCATACCTGCTTTAATTTCACATGTACAGTATTTCTGTCATCATGGAAAAGCAGTTTCACAGAACTTCCATGGTACCAACTTTTAAAATTCTTCCATCATCTATACTCTTGTGGTAAAGGACTGTGATATAAACGTTCTACATGCAACTGAGGACTTCACAGTCTGTTCTTTAGTGTGCACTGACAAGTTGTGAATCTCTGTGTTAATTTTCATTTACCATAAAAAATATATCTGTGTTGAGGTTTGAGTGAAACTTCAATCTATGAGTATGTATGTATGTATGTATGTACGTATGTATGTATGTATGTATGTATGTATGTATATGGGGAACAGGTTAGTACCTTTAAGCTGAATATTAGGATGTTCCCCTCAGTATTCTATGTCCTACACCCCAGTGTCTGGTTATTGGCTCAGTTAACCGTAGCAGACATGAGCTCTATCTTGCAGAGCCAAACACAGTCTAATTTTATAGGCAGCTGACTTCTCTTATACAAATGAACATATATTTACAGGACATTTGTTATTGAAGTTCACTTGGTTCATATCTGGGTAAGATATCTGATAACTTCTTTCCCAATAGCATGCACAGAAACTTTTGATGCTTTGAGAAATAGCCAGTAGGCATGAAGCTTCAAGCTTGATGACATTTTTTCTTGTTTTATGACTTAAGCATATGATATTTTTAGCAATTATGGCAGACCATCAAGTTCTGGAGTAATCAAATTCAATGGTAATAATCTACATTTTTTGAGGTCTATAAGATAGTCCACTGACCAAAAATTTGAAGGGAAAGAACTCACACCTGTTTGGACTCTTGTCTAATGGCTGTTTTATCTGGGTGAGTCATTGTCCTTCACATAGGTTATGAAAAATTTTTATGGCATGTTCAAAGATTTTTTAATGTTAATTGCCTCTCTTTAACTTTTCTCCTCTATCCATCCTCCCCTTTTCTGCTTTACTTAACCATACAAGCTGCATTATTTCCCTTTCTTCTTTGATATCACTTTTGTTGTACATTTTATTCCAGAATCCACTAGATGAAGGCTGAATAAATGGCCTCAAAAAGGGCAGGCATAACCATCTAATTTGTAACAATCACAGGATAAAATTAGAAAGAAACACAACAAATTTCAAAATATGCTTAAACTGTTTTTATGGTTATCACATTTAATATTGCATTTCATACTCTTGAGAACACATTGAAGGTAATTTATCTTCATTGGAAACTTATTCAAACTTCATTGTTACTAAATAGTGGAATAATGTGAACTTCCATTAAGCACAACAGTGAATATTTGCATACTAGAACATTTTAAAGTCTAAAGAGAGTCTACCAACTTTGTAATTTTATGATACACTTTGGAGAATTCCTTAATATTATGTAAGATAAAGCTTAAATAAATGTAATAAAAATATCCCATAGTATGTAATTGATTTTACTTTTCTTTTCAGGCTTGATTTTGTTTGTTTTACTTGAGGTATAAACTAGCCTTACACTTGTAAATTCATGCTGACCTTGATATAAAGGAATTCTTTTGTCTCTGCTGTATTCACATTACATTTATTTTTTATTTGTCAAAATGCCTTCATTTAATTAACAAAATATTAGCGTTAATTTTAAAAATCTTTGCATTTTCTTTAATAAAGAAAATGTCAGATCAAGATATGTTATTTGCTTGTCATTCTATTACTTATTATATAATAACTTGAAGAAATTTATAGAGTTTAAGATTATACTGGGTTATAGGATAACATGGCTTATATCAGCAACAATATGTGGGAAATACAATTTTATTTACAGTAATAATTAAAATACGTTATATATTCATAAATTTGGATTTTCAAACAATTATATTAAGTGACTTTTAGGATAATTTTGGGGATTCCAGTATACTCTTAGCTTCCCATGCATTCAACATTTATCACAGTGCTTATCGGTTAAAAGATAACAGGAAGCGTTAGCAATTTTTAAAGTCTAAAAAATGACAGATGATGCTTGTCTGTCTGGACAGTTACTTAAAGGTTTTTTTTGCAATGTTGGGACATTATTTTTAGGCTTTATGGCCCAAAGTTTTTTGTATATCTTTTAGTGATGTAGGAAATTTGACACAGTCTATTTTTTGTTTTTGTTTTTTTTTTTTTTTTGTGTGTGTGTGTTTTGAAAGATGTTTGGCAATTTTTTTTGTAAAGTAGGAATTTGAAGGACTATTTTGGCTTGTTTTGTCAACATTTAGAGGTCATTTTTTTATGGAACTTGTATGTTTAATTTATATAGAATATTATCAATCAGTTAATATCAAAACAGTTTTTTGTCTAGTGGCTAACTGTTGTCACAAAGTAAATTTTATATGAGGTTTTTTTAGTGTTTATTATTTTTTGAAATATATTGGTGTTGTTAAGAGTAGACTTGTCTCACTGTCTAAGCTCTTAAATAAATCTCCTACTTGCCAGTCTTATGATTCTCTACCCACTTCTATAATACTGTATATAGGCCAAACCAGTTACTTTATTTATATCATACAAAAAACATTTCCACCACAGGGAAGTTCATATGAATGACCATGTATCTGAGAGGTCTCATAACTGAGTTTGATGGGGTACATGATGTAAAATCACCAAATAATATATATATATATATGTATATGTATATATACATATATATAAAATAAAAAAGGAAATAGACTTTATTAACAAATGCTTATAGAAATCCTGCAGCAATGATATAAAGTAATAAACAACAGAAACTTGAGTTTTATGAAACTTCCATTGTGCTGGAATCAATGAAGAATTTCTGTTATTCTTGATGATCTGAAATAAAAAAAAAAAACCCAGCTTAGTGGGTCACTAGTAAAGTCTGAATGGATACATCATGCTGTATGCAGAAAATAGAAACCATTTTAGTGTTTCAGGAATAGCAGCTGAGAAAATGTTAAGACTAGGCAGTGAAATAATGCTTGGATATATAGTATAGTATAGTATAGTATAGTATAGTATAGTATAGTATAATATATATATATATTATTAGAAACTTTATTTCTATCATTTTTTATTATTTTTAGAGTATTATTTTTGTATATCCTTAATGAATATGATTAAACAAAAGAAAAATAAAGAAAGTGGTAAGTTATTCTTTTATTTTTATGTATAATTAATAATCTCCATGGCATGTACTTCTAAATCTAAATTAACTAATAATCTTCTAGTAGATTGACTATAAAATGCCTATTGCAAATGTGTGTATTGGTTGCTTGGTCACCAATACAAAGTTTTAAAGCAGGGATTTAGGAATAATATATCCTCTAATCTAATGGGAGATTAGTCAATTTGAATTGTTATAATTTTATGGCATTATTGGAGGACAACAGGAACTAGTAAGTGGGCCACTTTGGAATAAATACATCACAGGAAGCATGTCTTTGAGAGCACATTTTATCTTTAAATCTATGACTATAAACAAATGCTTAGAAAGC
This sequence comes from Sigmodon hispidus, assembly GCA_004025045.1. Classification (NCBI taxonomy): domain Eukaryota; kingdom Metazoa; phylum Chordata; class Mammalia; order Rodentia; family Cricetidae; genus Sigmodon; species Sigmodon hispidus. The sequence continues at coordinate 12,921 of PVIH01023379.1, forward strand.
ATGAACTGGCATTTGTAAAATATAAGCAAAGTTGCAAATACTGAGACTAACATAAGGAGAGTCATTTTTATGTCTTCTAATCAAATAACTAGGATTACACATGGCATGTTTTCTTAAAATAAAGGTGTGTGATATTTCTTATGGAAGCTCAGCAGAAAAACAACTCAAAAGTAGGCTGGAGAAGTATATTCACAATAACATAAGAATTAATCTAAATTCACATAAGTAAAATTAACCCATACAAATGCAGTAGAAAAAACTTTATAATGTAAAGACTACAAGAAATTGAAATCTGAAAGGATAGATTACATTTAGTAATAGTATTGTCATGTTGTGTAGCTAGCTGATAATAACTTGTGTCTAAAGACTTAGAGAGCAAAAGTCTAAGAAAAGAAGCCAAGAAAATTGCTGTGTGGTTATGTTTGTTAAATGGATGCTGAGGCTAGAACCCAATAATCTTTGGTTCATATGCCAAAAATCTTAAAATTAGTCTTCCAGGAAAACATAAAATCAATCATGTTGCATCTTGAAATATATCATAAAATTGGAGTATAGAGTTTCCAGGGAAGGTAATAGAAGGCTATACGAGCAACATTTAAAAGAATAATGAGGATGAGTTAGTGTGATTAGTTCAAGGCCATTCCAGATTACATCATGAGTTTATGATGAACCTGGAGTTCAGAGATAGAACCTGTAACAGAAATCCTAAATGCATAATGGATACTGAAATAAGTAGGATTATATTAAAAATGCTCCAGTACCACTGGATGAACCTCATCTTTTCCAGAATTAGTGAGTGTCATAGTATCATCATTGTCAACTTGATCGGACATAAAATCTGGATATGTTATTATATTTTCAGGGAGATTTAACTGAGAAGGTAAGATCATTCTCAATGTAAGAGACACTGTCAATGAGATGTGATCAAGACTAAATATAAAAGATAAAAGAAAAAATCAAAATAAGCACCAGAATTTATTTTTCTGTGTTACCAGAATTTTTATTAAGTGGGGAGTTTACACATGCATTTTTATTGTTTTGCTCTTCCCAGCCTGAATTTTATCATAATATATCATGAACCAAAATAAATAATTCTTAGTTTATTTTCCATTTGTCTTTGATTTGGTTTCAAATATGACAAAACTATTATGCAGTGAGGAAAGTGCTAGAAAAAAAGCAGAGATGAAGTCTATGGATACATGCACAAATACAATAAAGCATAGCATTTTCTGCTGGTTGGTTGATTGGTTTCTTGGTACTAGGTTTTATTTTGTATCCAACAATGTCCTGAAACTCAACGAATAGTCCATGGGATATTCAACTGATGAACTGTCTCCTGTTTTAGCTTCATATTCCTGGAACTATAAGCACAGGTAATCACATTATGTAATAATAACTATTCACACTCAATTAATATTTTGTTTACAATCAATAAATCTAAATTCATATAAATAATAGTTTCCTGTTGAAATTGGCATTATCAAAATTTAGAGTATTTCATTCTCTGACACATTTTGTTAGTTTCTTTAAGAATTTCATGATGTAGTTTCATCACATTCATCTTTTGTTATTAACTTCTCCCATATCCACTCCCACTTCCATTCCCTTCTGATATTGTCCTTTCAACATCTTCACCTGTCTTTCTGTCTTTATCTCATGACCATCAGTAAATCCAATAGATACTGACCATGTATTCCTTGATATGTAACATCCCCACAAGATTATGGTCAATTTATCAGGGAACTACCTTTTAAGAATACTGGTATTCTCATTTCCCGAAACTATCAGTGTTCTGAAGCACATGGGTGAGATTCTGTGGCCATGACTCCTCTCCAGAGATGAGTTACCTTGAGTCCAAGAACAACTAATGTGGTCTGAGGGAACCAGAAATAAATAGCTTCTTTCTCAGCACAGTGATGGTATTATCAAAGCAGAATGTCATAATGACACTTAAGCATGAGAAATCAAAAGATGTCAGGCAGAAAGGCAAAAATAGTAATCTCCATAACATTCAGAATACCAATAATCCTAATTAGATCTCACTGAGTTACATATCCATCTATAAAATCCACATGAATGCATTTGCCATCTATATCATTTATTATGTAGCAGTTAATTTATTATAGCAGTACTAATCAATTTTTAAATAAAAAGTTATGTATAACCTGTCAAAATTGCATGCTATGTTTACACAATAAATAACTAATGCTCGAAAATATTTTTATATACACAAACCTAGTGATATTTTTAACAAACCCAAAATTAATGTGTGATACCCTATTGTAAATTTATCCAGACAATTTTGCAAAATTCTTATATAATCTAAATGATTTTTGGTAAGTAGATACTAAGTTCTGTAAAGAACTCACTACTATTCTTTTGCTACATATTTATGATATCAAACCCACAAAATATAATGTCAAATCTTAAATTTATGTTCAGCATAGTGTCTCTTTAGTTGGCACTTTACTATTGATCTGGGAAATTCTCAGAAATAGACCCTTCCTGATGCCCACTTGTACTATAGTTTCCACTATCCTCAGCTTATTTGACTGCAAACCAGCTCCCTGATGCATCTAGGGGAGACTGTGATTTGTAGTCTGACTCTGATTTATTTACTGGGGTTCTGGGAATGAAACCAAATTCTCTGGAATAGCAATGAGTGTCTTAACCATTGAGCCTTCAGTCTCTTTAGCCCCAACTTTTTGGATCTATACATCCCTCTGGATAATGCACAAGTCATGCATAATGTCAAAATGTTTCTCTCTCTTCTACTAAAATTAAAAATTGCAACTGCTGTCCAAATTTATGAAGAATCTCTCTGAACCAGTCTCCATATTTGTGCCCACTGTTTTTCTGAGGGCCTTGGAACAGAATCCGGATTCTATCAGTGTGTTCTTTCCAAAGATATTTTTTTTTCCTTGCTTACTATATAAAACTATTGTATTTGCACAATCCTTGACTTTCAAAGTAGCTACTCTCAAACTTTTGGTAGATTATTTTTTTCTCAGAGATTATCACAGTCAATATTTGCCTACCAACTTCCTTTTCCTTCTTCTTAGTTATCTAATCAGTTTGTCCTTAAATAAAATACATCTACCCAAATTATTACATAATGATGAAAAGTGTACAAAAGTATAGCACATGTAGTTTGATTTTTTTAATCACATTAATACTTTAGTTTACAAAGTGTAATTGTAAATATTTAAAATTTTGCTCAGCAATTCCATATCTCTCCATCACCAAAACCATGTGTTATAATTTCTATCCTTGCTAAATTATACTATAATAAGCATTACTCATTATAGACAAACTAAGGTAAAGCATTGAATAATTGTTTCCTACCTCAGCACTCAGTATACAAAGCACTTGTTTTCATGCTTTTAGGCATTTTAAGCAATACTCATTTATTTCTATTATAGTATATTTTTTTTATTTGGACTAGTCCTAATGTAAAGGCTAGATCAAAAGCTTAGAACTGTTTGAAGATCCTGAATGATAGCTCAGAAGATAATGACACTTGCCTGCCAATCTTGACTACCTGTAATCCATCTACAGAGCTCACATGGTAGAAGGAGAAAATAATTTCCTAAATTTTTTCCTGTCTTCCATATGCTGGCTGAGGAATGCAGAAAATGCAAACACACACACACACACACACACACAAACACACACACACTATTAATAAAACTAAACAAAATTCAGAAATAGCTCTTTATGTAAAAATTGTTAGAAAACATTCAAATCAGACATTCTCGATGGGAAGATACCACCACCTTGCTCTAATGTTCACCCCTTTCTAGCTTCATGGAAAAAAAGTGATTGTCCAGCTGTATTGTTTCCATATGCAATTATATGCTAAATACCTAATTGAAAACACATAAAATTGGGTCCATATTGCAGATATATGTCTTACTGAAATCAAGTTAAAATGAGGATATATGGGTGGGACTTTTCTTTAGTTTGATTGGAGTCCTTATGTAAGACAGAAAATTAGGACATACACATGCAAAGATGAATGTTTAGAATAGAGAATGAACAGACCTGCAGCAGCTGTTTTGCTCACAGGTTTTAGTAGAAAGAAACCATGCTGATGCATTGATTTTGAGTCTCAAAAATGTAAGACAATAAATTTCTGTTGTCTGGGCAACCCAGCTCATGGTATATGAAAAATCATAGCAAACAAATGCGAAGAATAAATACAAAAATTCTTTTATATACAAAGGTTTCTTCCACTAAAATGAAACATCTATCACTTTTAAGTCAGATTGTTATTCAAATAATATATAATTCTCTCAACAATATAGATATAAAATATCAATCATTTTGACAGTGATGGCTTAGAAAAAATATTCTGTCCATTTGCTCCACTACAATTTTCTTAGGTAAGGTTATTGTTGTTATTATAATCATAATAACCAACAGCAGCCTGTTGAAAAAATGAATTTATTTTGCTTACAATTTGACATTACTATTCATTATTAAAGAAAGTCAGGACATGTCAGGAGTAGAAGTCAAGTATAAGTAAAGAAACCATGTGTGAGTGCCAGTTACTGGACTGCTATTAGATGGCTTGCTTATCCTGATTTCACGGAGAATGTAGGACATAGAGAAGCCTAGAGGTGAATCAACTCACAAAGGGTGGAAGTTCACTCATTAATCATTAATTATGAAAATATCCAGAATACTTTTCTGCAGTCTGATCTTATGGAAGCATATTCACAATTGAAATTTCCCTTCTCAGATAACAATAGCTTGTGTCAAGTGGGCATAAAATTAAAGATCTTCTTAGCTAATCAGGAGCATAAGGGGTTACAATCAAGAAGAGGTGGAAACAAATCATGAGAGAAGGAGATGAATGAGTGAAAAAAACAACAAGGAGGGAGAGAAAAGAAAGACATGGAGATCTTAATAGAGGAAGCCAATGTGGGGTTGGAAGGAAACTGGGTGCTAGCAATACCTCCAAGCACTCACAGGATCTCCCTGGCTAAATCTCCAACCAATAATGATGATGTTGCCTAGATAGGACTTCTCCTATAATCAAATGAATAACCACCCTAAGTGTCATCACAGAACTTACATCTAACAATGAATAGAGGTAGAGGCAGGATGCATAGCTGAGCACTGGGCTGAGTCCTGTTCCAGCTGATAGCAGTGGAGGAGACTTTATATGAACAAGAAGATTTGGGACTTTGAGGAAATTTCTCACAGTGATGGCTGACTGGATTTCTGGGGAGCTCGCTGGATAAAAGAGAGCTACCTGGGAACCATCATCAAAAGGTAATAGGCTCTTCAAGGATAGGCAACCGTCCACTGACATATGTAATATGTGGAGCCTCAAGCAGAGGGTTCGCCCTGTGTTTGAAGGCAAGAACTGGCACCTTATAGCCCATTCCCTCCAGAGGAACACCTAACTCAGTTTTGATAATAGGATGAGGAAATCAGACTTGCCTGTAGTGGATGCTGAGCTAATCCACCTTGGGACCTCTTCTCCTTTCTGGGAAGGGGGTGGGGGATAGGGAGAAGGGAGGCTGAAGGCGGACCAGGTAGAGTCAGGAAAAAGAAGGGAGCTAGAACAAGGAGATACATGGATAAAAAGGAATTTATTCTATATAAATTTTTAAAAAAATTAAAAAAAACCAAAAATACCCAGCATAATTTACCTGTGGTTGAGTTGTGGTATACAAGATTGAAGTCACAAAATTTGTTTTTGTTTTTTGTAACTCGTTTGAAGACAACTTTCAATTAACATTCTAGTGAAAACTTCTCACCAGTTTACTTAATTGTCCAAACTTCTGCTAGAGACAATGTGAAATAAATTACTACATATCTCAGGATCAAAGCAAAATATACTCTGTGAAAGCTAACAACATCATTCCTCTTTATCATCTCAAGAAAAATCCCGGAAAAATTTTAGATTAGATACTAGAAAAATACACAACTGGGAAAATAGTACTTTTACAACACATGAGTTCTGTGCTTTACTTTTCATGACTCAGTTTCTCCAAACACCTTCCTGGTCAAGCTGGGCATTTTTGTCTTGTTCAGACCACCCAAGAAATATATGTGTATACTTAATGCATACACAGTTGAAAATTATACTCAGACCTGCTCAAGCTCTTGGTTCCTGTATGTTCCAGGTAGAAGCAGATCACCTCCACATGGTGTCCTGTTTTCTCCTAAAAGTGCTCTTATATTTGTGAGTATCTCTCTCCCTAATAAATATTAACTCATTATATGGTAAATCAAATGTCATCAATTATAGCAATTTTTGTCACCCAATGTGGGTTTTTAATACAAAATTACAACATAATATTTTTTGTATTGCCCTTGAAATTCTAGGTCATGGTCCTCTTCTAGATCTTGAGTCATGGCAAGAGTACCTGATTACCTTTAGATTATTCTAGCAACAATTATTCCTCCTCCTTTGGTCTTATTAGAAACTTTTATATATGTGCATGTCTTCTAGGTTGCCTATGCTCTATAAAATTAGACATAGTTCATCAGCTCAGTTTTCATGATGCAAAATGATGGTTCCAGAGGTTTCCATGGGAGAGCTAAATGTAGAAGAAACAAAAGAACACTGCCAGTGGTGTTCTTATGCAAATAAAATATGTCTGAGATTTGAATGTAGCTGTAATGTTTTCCTCAAAGCTAACTGTCAGAGAAGACATATGTCTTTTAAACATGCCACTGTCAAAATCTAAATTATATATAATCATAGTTAGACAAAATATTTAAAGACAGAAATAAAAAAGTACTTGTTTCATTAAAAAACAAAATTATGGTTCTCTACTAGCTTTTATCTCAGACCTTTGTTTAAATTCATTACAAAGCAAAATTGCTGCTGACTTGGGTGATAAATCACCATATTATAACTATCAGGGTATTTAATTTACAGTGAAAATCAATTGGGGTTTGCTGATGCCAAAAAGTAATGTACCATCTGTTAATAAAAACCAATGAGTATTACATCTTCAGTGCAAGATGGACTATCAGTCTTCTTGATGATCAAGCAACAATTATGGTTTATAAAAAAACAGACAAATGATAGGCATAATTTACCTTGACTCTAATATCAATGTAAAGGATTTAAGTGGAAGTGAGATCCAAAATAATTTGAAGAAAAATAGACAGATACCTGTAGGTGTTAAGTTCTTTTAAGCTGAAGAGTATACTGAAGATGTTCAATGGGGGAATACTAAATGGGTGATGGTGCCATTCTGTGATTATAATTATAAATTACCAAATGGTAATTTTCCTAAATATTATCAAAAGTTATGAGAGCATGGAGACAGGCAAGATACAGTAATACTATCAATTTGCATAAAATACTACAACTTATATTATTTAAATTTAAAATATATAAATAATGTGCATTTAAAATGAGAAATTTACATTTCAAATAAAGAGACATTTTACACAGTGGAACTAACAAAAAAATTGCATAACTGGGTAGTATCTATTTGGATTAGTCATTTGTATGATAATCTTACAAAAGTAGGTTATAGTTATAATTTAATAAAAATTATAGGCTGCCCCAGTTTGAGGCCAGCAGGGAAGACTCCTGCAGACCAACAACAGTTCTAACACCACACACGGGACATTATGAAAAGATAAAACCTAAGAATAATATAAAGAAAAGAAGGAAAGGATACCCAGCTTAAAGGCATACAAAATGTATTCAACACAATCATAAAAGGAATCTTTTGCAATCTAAAAAAGGAAATGCCTATAAAGATACCAGAATCTTATAGAACACTTGACTACAGCCCCCTATCAAACCATAGAACACACAGAAGTAAGGATATTAGAACTACAAAGAAAAAAAGGCAGAGAAACTTATAAAGGCAGACACATCAGAATAACTCAAAACTTCTCAATGCTGACTATGAAATCTAGGAGGTTCTGGCAAAATGTTATGCAGACACTGAAAGACCAAGGATGCCAGACAAGACTATTCTACCCAGCAAAACTCTCAATTATCATAGGTACAGTAGACAAGGTATTCTATGACAGATACATATTTCAACAAAAAATAGCCACAAATTCAGCCCTAGAGAAACACTAGAAGAAAAACACCAATCTAAGAGAGTTAAATGTATCCATGAAAACCAAGAAATAAATAATTCCACAGCAGGAAGCACCAAAGAAGAAAAGCACACAAACTCTACCACCAAAAAAATATCAGAAATTAACAAGCACTGGTCATTAATATTTCATTTATCATATATACATATATATATATTTATTATTTGGTGTTTTTACATCATACACTCCATCAAACTCAGTTATCAGGCCTCTCAGAATCATGCCCACTCTTATAATCTCCCAATGGACTTTATTTCTCAATGAAAAAGACACAGACTAAAAGAATGGATACAAAAACAGGATCCATTCTACAGCTGGAAACAGGAAACAAACCTCAGTTTCAAAGACAAACACTACCTCAGATTTAAAGGCAGGAAAATTCTTTTCAGTTAAATTTACAGTAGAAGAAAACTGCCATAGTTATCATAATGTCTAACAAAATAGATTTCAGACTAAATTCAATCAAGAAGAGATTAGGAAGGACATTTTATCGCAGGAAAAAAGTTCAAGACAAGGTCTCAATCTTGACCATTTGTACACCAAATTCAAGTACAACTATATATGTAAAAAATATTACTGAAGCTGAAATTACACATCCAACCTTAACAATAACAGTATGAGAGTTTAACAGTTTACTTTTTACACAGATGACAGTGTATGCTTGAGAGGTTGCAAGGGGAACACTCCTTCATTGTTGATGGGAGTGTAGGTTTGTTCAGCCACTCTAGTAGGCTGTATGGCAGTTTCTCAGAAAACTGGGTATCAATTTTCTCAAATATCCAGCAATATCATTTCTTCGTGTATACCCTAAAGATGCACATTCACACTCCAAAGGCATTAGGTCAACTATGTTCATAGCAGCATTATTCATAATAGCAAGAACCTGGAAACAACCTAGATGCCCCTTAACTGAAGAATGGATTAACAAACTGTGGTACATCTACACAATGGAGTACTACTCAGCAGTAAGAAAAAAATGATATCCTAAAATTTGCAGGCAAATGAATGGATTTGGAGAATATTCTCCTGAGCAAGGTCTTGAAGAGATCAGGGTTAAAAAGGAACATATATAAACACAATAAAGGCAAGTTATAGCAAGCCAACATCCAACATCCATCTCTCCACTCTCTACAGATGTATTCAATATACTACTTTAAGTCCTAACTACAGGATAAGACAACAAAAGGAGATCAAAGAAATACACATTGGAAAGAAAGAAGTCAAATTTTTGCTATTTGCAGATAATATAAGGTTGTATATTACTGACCCTAATAATTATACCAGGGGACACAAGTAGCTGAAAAACACCTTCAGCAGTATAACAGAAACACAAAATTAACTCAATAAAATCAATAGCCTTCCTATATGCAAATGATAATTGGGTTGGAAATAAAATCAGGGAAACACCACCCTTTAAAATAGCCACAAATTTCAAAAAAAAATCATAGAGTAACTTTATCTAAAGAAGTAAATAATTTGTATAACAAAATCTGTTATATAAGGTTTCTGACCCTGTCCAAACCAGAGGTCTGATCTACCCTGACCACTTTTCCCTCAAAAAAGTCACTCAGACACTTATATTCATTTCATTCTGTTTGGATTATGTCTCAGACACATTGCTAGCTTGCTCTTTCACCTTAATTCAACCCATTTTCATTAATCTGTTCTGCTACATGGCACATGGGCCCTAGCTCAGCTGAGTCCTACATGCTTCTTTTTGGGCAGGATGGAATCTGTCTGACTTGGCCCTTCTTCTACCTATGTCTCCTGATTCCTCCATCTACTTCTATGGCATCCAATACAGGCCCAAATACATTATTTATAACATACAGACCAACATTCCTACCACACTTCCTCTATACTATCTCATCAAAAAGGAAGTTTTCAATTTAAATATAACAAAATTATATATAACAAAATAGTCATCAAGCAAGAATTACAGTTATAATTAGTCTATTTGTAATTAACAAAATTAAAGAAAACATTCTATTGTCTACTTTTGGAGTCTAAACTTTTATACCTAATATACCTTTTAAAATAACTAAACAAAATTATACCTATAATTATTAAACCTTCAACTACATCAAAGAACACACAAGAATATAATATTACCCATGCAAACAGAAAGTACAAGCAACTTCCAAAATCTAAAAATGACAGAGATGACACCTGTCTGCCTGGACAGTCATCCAAAGTTTCTTTGGAACTTTGGGGCATCCATCTTCCACCTAAAGGCCCAGAGTCTCTGGCATACCTTTCAGTGGTGCTGGAAATCTGTCACAGTCTGACAGTCACTTCTCCTTGTGTCCTGAAGAATGCCTGGCAATTTTCTCTGCAGAGTTGGAACCTAAAGGACCATCTTGGCTTTTTCTTCCAAAGTTTAGAGGTCACTTTTCTATGGAACCTGAATGTTTAGTACATACAGCATACTGTCAAGCAATTAATACAAGAACAGTTTCTTGTCCAGTGGCTAACTATTGCCACAAAGTAATTTCCACATGAAGTTTTTTCAGTGCCCATCATTCTCTTAAAGTACATTGATGCTGCCAGGAGCAGACTTGTCTCACTGACCAGAAAAGTCTAAGTTCTTAAAATATTTTAAATGATATATTTTGTAGGTCTTTGAAGTGTTTGCAGACTACTTATCTAATTGAAATATATATTTGTATACCTTCAAAAACCTAACTAACATGACTATAAGTTTGGTTATCATAGATGGCTATTAATCTGTCTTTCTTAATTACACATTACAATTGTAAATGGGTTATATAAAGATGATACATTCAACAATAGTAGAAAAATAAGTGCAGCATAACAAAATTGACATTAAATTTGTATAAATAAACCAAAATCCATCTATCTTTTAAAATTATTCCTATATCATATTCTCCCCCCATTTTTTAGAAAGAGATTGACTATGACCATTAACTATTTATAATGAAAACAAATATTTATAATCAATAGTTTGGCACCCTAAAAACATTTGCTCAACTATGTCCACAGCAGCATTATTCATAATAGCAAGAACCTGAAAACAGCCTAGATGCCCCTCAACTGAAGAATGGATTAACAAACTGTGGTACATCTACACCTGATTTTTGACAAAGAGGCCCAAAACATTCAATGGAAAAAAGATAGTATATTTAACAAATTGTGTTGGCATAACTGGAAGGAAGTGTGTTGAAAAATGCAAATAGATCCGAGCCTGTCACCCTGCACAAAACTCAAATCCAAGTGGATCAAAGACCTCAACTTAACCCCAACCACTTTGAACTTGTTAGAAAAGAAAGTGGGAAATACACTTCTACAAATTGGGACAGGCCACCACTTCCTAAATATAACACCAGTGGCACAGGCACTACGTCCAACAATCAATAAGTGGGATCTCCTGAAGCTGGGAAGCTTCTGCAAAGCCAAGGACACTGTCAATAGGACAAAATGCCAGCCTACAGAATGGGAAAAGATTTTCACCAACCCTACAAGTGACAGAGGACTGATCTCTAAGGTATATAAAGAGCTCAAGAATTTAGATCCCAAAACCTTAAATAACCCTATCAAAAAATGGGGTTCAGATCTAAAAAGGGAATTCTCAGCAGAGTAACTACGAATGGCTGAAAAGCACCTGAAAAAGTGCTCTTCATCTTTAGCCATCAGAGAAATACAAATCAAAACAACTTTGAGATACCATCTAACACCTGTTAGGTTGGCTAAGATAAAAGGTACAGTTGACAGCCTATGCTGGAGTGGATGCGGAGCAAGGGGAACACTCCTCCATTGTTGGTGGGATTGTAAGCTTGTTCAGCCACTTTGGAATACAATATGGAGGTTTCTCAGAAAATTGAGAATCAATCTCCCCAAGGACCCAGCAATACCACTTCTGTGTGTATACCCTAAAGAGGCACATTCACACTCCAAAGGTATTAGCTCAACTATGTTCATAGCAG
>PVIH01023380.1:0-24955 GCA_004025045.1 Sigmodon hispidus
ATACAGGGATGGAAAAAAAAATTCAGAGGGAAAGATGAACACAAAGAAAATATAGGTGTAGCAATCTTATTTGTATGTCTACCCTTGATAAGCCATGCTTATCATTCTTATCCTCTATATAGTTATTGTTAACTCTTCCACATTTTAAATTCTTTTTACTGTGTTTTTTTTTTAATAAATACAAAATAAAGAAAAAAAATTTCATTTCAAGATCACAAAAGACCAAGCCATTCAAATAGTCAAACAGTGTCCTTTGTGCACAGAATTTCTGTCAGTAAACTATTTTGGAATGAATCCTTGGGGCATTTTGTTCCTAATCATATTTGGCAGAGAGATGATACTCATATTTCCTCCTTTGGAAGGATGGTCCATGTCCATGTTTCTGTTGATACTTGTTTTCATCTTATTTTTGCCTCTGCACATTCTGGAAAAAAGGCTAAGAATGTTAAAAGCCATTGCTTATAGAGTTTCCAAAAGCAATGAAAACAGATTAAGTTTTGCCAAATTCTGTGCTAAAGACTGAAATTTCTTATAATATTTATGGGTCTGACAATTGTGGAAGCAACTCTCATTGCACTCATAAAGTTTGTCTTTTAAAACTAAGAAGGGAGAATATGCAGCCACGCCCAAAGACCATTTATCCTTCATTTTTTTTTATATTTTAAATGTTTTAACTGTGGATTCTCAGTCATTTACTGCAGCTGATAGATGCTGGAGGCTTAGCAACGTGGCCTTATTTCAGGATCAATGAAAAATCTGGCAGATGGCACTTAACATAGACCAGACCCAGTTCTGGTGTGGGGGAGAGGATTTGTTTGTATTTTTTCCACAGGATGCAGACTTCCACAGGATGCAGATGACAGGACCTAGAACACTCCTAGACTTCAGTCTCCCTGGGACAGAGAAAACAACCTCCTGCTGACTGAAGCTGACAACTCAAAGTAGAGAGCAGAGGAACAACTACTCCACCCTCTCAGAAGAAACTTAATCAACAGTTCCTGTCTTTTAATGCAAATCTTTTTCAGAACTTGAACCTGGTTGCTTTCTTTTCCCAGAGTTTGGCTCTGTTTTTTGGAAGACAGGAATTATTCTTTGGATATATGCCTTCTTACTGTGTGCTAACCTACCCTCTAGACACTTTGCATTAGAGATAGCATCGCCAAGGTTACAGAAGAATTAGAAATGTGTAAACGAAAAAGAGAGAAGGAGCTCCGTTGATTTCAAACATGGTTGTATGCCTTCTTACTGTGTGCTAACCTACCCTCTAGACACTTTGCATTAGAGATAGCATGGCCAAGGTTAGAGAAGAATTAGAAAAGTGTAAGCGAAAAAGAGGAGCTCCGTTGATTTCAAACTTGGTTTTCCACCACTCCATGGCTCATCACCCTACTACCCTCCCTCCTTGGACCAATGGTCAGCCTGATTATCATTGTAACCTTTGGACCATGGGCTTTCTCATGACTGAAATTGTTTGTTCAAATGCAGCTCAGAGAAAGTGAGGAGAAACCCATTCAGGTCCATTATCACTGGCTAGACCTAGAGGACAGGGGCATGGTCCCTAGGCCCCCTGCACATTCCTCAAATCTCAGGCAGGGTTTCCAGTGTGCTTGGGACATGGGCTCGAGTATTGAGGAACAAAGAGGGCACAGCCTGGACTGTGGGAGGTAAAGACTCAGTGGAGTCCTCCAACAGCCTGAGTAACCCAGACAGCATACTCAATTGCATGGTGGTTGCACAGGAATCCCTTTCCACCCCCACTCAAAACTCCGCCTCTCCAGTAGCTCAGGATCCATGGGGATGTCCACAGATACTGATGCTGCCTCACAGAGAATACCCTGTGGGATTGAGTCTTTGTCACCCCTCTGAACCTCCTCAACTCATGACTGGTCCTAAGTAAAAGAAAAGGGAGGAGATGTCAGGGACCACGACCCTGGCTTTAGCCTCTAGGCCTCTAGCTAAAGGCTACCATGGGAACTTACTGAGAAACCAACCACTGAGCTGTCATGACCCTGAGAAAAATAGATGTTCTGGTTTGATAACGGTAATAGAGAAGTAGCTCTAAAGAATAGCATAACAGGAACATTCTGTGGCTAGGTTACCTAGGAACCCTCCCCTGAAACAAGACCAGTCACCTATTTACCTTTCCAGTATCCTGCTTCCCCTGGCCAGCTTCCTGCAGGTGTTTGAAGACTGCCCCCTCCCCATATTCTGATTTAGAACTATATAAGCATGTATGAATTTTGAATAAAATTGCATTTCAAGAAGGCTCCCATTTGTCCTGCTGCCTTCTTTAAATCTTTCTTCCCTTCATTCTCTCTTGTAGGTGGTCTCCCCTGTTGAAGTTCTGCAGATCGGGGAAGGCTTCAATGATCATCATAAAGGTATTTTTGGTGTTGCTTTCTTCTGTTTCCTTTTCATTGCTCAGTTCAGGTCTTGTAGTTGTAGGACCACCACTTTCTTTTGGAGTTACCTTGTTGTTCTTTATATTATTATTTATATTTTTGCACTGGTGTCTGCCCATGGCTTCTTTGGTTCACGATTAGGTGGCTCCTGGTCAGTTGTGGCAAGCGGGCTTGTGTGTCTCTTGTCACTTCTGAGCAAGGGGTCTGCTCAATCTCTAACTCTGCTATAGGCAGGGGTCTGAATTTCAAGTCCTCAGTTCTTCTCTGTTGAAGCTGTTGGAGGTGGGTTGGCAGTGTAAGTTCCTTTGTCTTAGCAGTAGCTGGGGGAATCCTGACAGTCAAAGTTTATCTCTGTCTGCTAAGGTGTGTGTGGAGACATGCTCCACAGACAGAACCTGGTCCCACAACTGGAACCTGACCAGAATACAATTTTCCCTGGCTGGGATTCAGGTGCTGGGGCCTGCTGACCTCACCTCACCTTTGGGCAGAGTCTGAGTCTAGCTTTCAGAGTCCTCAGTCCTTCTCTGTTGGAGTAGTTGGAGGCAGGATGGCCACACAAGTTTCCTTGTCTTAGCAGCAGCTGGGGTAACCCTCACAGCCAAAGTTTATCTCTGTCTGCTATGGAGTGTGTGGAGACACTCTCCACAGACAGAACTTGGTCCTGGCATAGTTGGTCTTTGAATGTCTGTTAGAATTCTGTGCTGAAACCATCTGGACCTGTGCTTTTTTTACTTGGGAGTCTTTTAATAAGAGTTTCAATTTTCTTTAAGTTTATAGGTCTGTTTAGGTAATTAATATGATCTTCATTTAATTTTGGCAAATGGTACCTGTCCAGAAAGCTGTCCATTTCTTCTAGGTTTTGCAATTTTGTGGAATATATATTTTCAAAATATGACCTGATAATTCTCTGGATTTTCTGGGGTTAAGGTTAGGGTTAGGGGCTTTGTTGTTATGTTCGCCTTTTCATTTCCGATTTTGTTGATTTGAATACTCTCAGTTTTTTGATTACTTTGTATAAAGGCTTATCTATCTTGTTGACTTTCTCAAAGAATCAACTCTTTAATTTATTGATTTTTTGTATTGTTCTTTTTGTTTCAATTGTATTGATTTCAGCTCTATGTTTTATTATTTCCTGCTGACTACCCTTTCTAGGTGAGTTTGATTCTAATTGTTCTAAGGTTTTCAGCTGAGCTGTTAGTTCTCTAGTGTGGGGTTTCTCTAGTATTTTCATATAGGAATCTAGTGCTATGAATTTTCCTCTTAAGACTGCTGTCATTGTGTCTCACAAGTTTGGGTACGTTGTGGAATCATTTTCATTAAATTCTAGGAAGACTGATTTCTTTCTTAATTTCTTCCTTGACTCAGAAGTGGTTCATTTGAGTGATGTTTAGTTTCCATGAGTTAGTAGGCTTTCTGTGATTTTTGATGTTGTTGACTTCTAACTTTAGGCTCCGGTGGTCTGATATGATAAAAGGTATTATTTCCATTTTTTTGTATCTGTTGATATTTGCTTTATGACCAATTATGTGGTCAATTTTGGAGAAAGTTCCATGAGGAGCTGAGAAATATGTATATTCCTTTGCATTTGGGTGGAAGCATCTGTAAATATCTATTAAATCCATCTGCATCATAATCTCTGTTAGACTCTTTAATTCTCTGTTGAGTCTCTGTCCGGTAGTCATATCCAGGGGATATGTGGTATTTAAGTCTCTCACTATTAGGGTGTGAGAACTGATGTGGGATTTAAGCTTTAGTAGTGTTTCTTTTACATAGGTGGGTGCCCTTATATTAGGGGCATAAATATTCAAGATTGAAATTACTCTTAACCAATTGCTCCTGTGATGAATAAGTAATGTCCATCTTGATCCCTTTTAATTGCTTTTAGCTTGAAGTCTACTTTGTTAAATATTAGGATTTCAACCTCAGCTTGTTTATTAGAGCTATTTGATTGGAAAATCTTTTCACAACCCTTTACTCTGAGCCTGTGCCTGTCTTTGTGGTTGGCGTGTGTTTCTTGTATGCAGCAGAAGAATGCCTTCTGTTTTTGTATCCATTTTGTTAGTGTGTGCCTTTTTATAGGTGAGTTGAGTACATTGATATTAAGGGATATTAGTGACCACTGATTGATGTTTCATGCTATTTTTGGTAGTAGCTTCAATGTATTTTCCTTCTCTGGGCTTTTCTTCCATGGAATTATTGATTGTTTGTGGTTTTGTGGGTGTATCTGGGATCATTAGGTTGGAGTTTTCCCTCTAATGCTTTGTGGAGTGCTAGACTGGAAGATAGGTATTGTTTCAGTCTGAATTTGTCATGAAATATCTTGTTTACTCCATCTATGGTGATTGATAATTTTGCTGGATATAGTAGTCTAGGTTGGCAGCCATACTCTTTTAGTGTCTGTATAACTTCTGAACAAGCCCTTCTTGCTTTCTTCATTTCCATTTAATAGTCAGGTGTTGTTCTGATTGATCTGCCTTTATAAGTAAGTTGGCCCTTTTCTTTTGCAGCTCTTTAAATTTTCTCTTTGTTTTATATGTTGTGTGCCTTGATTATTATGTAATGAGCAGACTTTTTTGGGGGGTCATATCTAACTGGTGTTCTGTAAGGTTCTTGTATCTTTATAGGCATTTCCTACTTTAAGTTAGGAAAGTTTCCTTCTATGATTTTATTGAATACATTATATGTGCCTTTGAGCTGGTATTATCCTTCTTCTATTCCTATTATTCTGAGGTTAGGGCTTTTCATGGTGTCTCAGATTTCCTGAACAATTTGTGTTATGACTTTTTGGTTTTAGGATTTTTTTTTTTTGACTGATGTATCTATTTTCGCTACTGTGTCTTCCACTCTATAGATTCTCTCTTCCATCTCTTGGATTCTTTTGTTTATGCTTGAATCTGTAATTCCATCTCTTTTCTTCCAATTTTCTTTTTTTTAACTTTGCCTCATTTTGTGTCTTTTTTATTGCTTCTATTTCAGTTTTTAGTTCCTTGGATGTTTCTTTTATTTTTTGGTTTACCTTTTATTGGTTTTCTTTCCAGGATTTGTTCATCTCTTGCAATATTTTGTTTGTATTTTCTTCTATTTCTTTAAGGGAATTTTTTATATCTTCTTTGAAAATGTCAATAATCTTCATAAAGATGTTTTTGGTCTTGTTTCCTTCTGTTTCCTCTTCATTGCTCTGTTCAAGTCCTGTAGTTGTAGAACCACCAGTTTCTTCTGTCATTGCCTGGTTGTTCTTTATATTTTTATATGTATTTTTGCCCTGGCATCTGCCCATAGTTTCAGTAGTTCATGATTAGGCAGCTCCTAGTTAGTTGTGGCAAGAGGGCTTGTCTTTTAGGTGTGGCTGATTAAGCCCCTCACAGCCAAACCTTAGCTCCTGTCTGCTAGGGAGAGCTGAACTTAGAGTCCAGGGATTGGCGCTGGCCCTGGAGAGCAAGTCCTGGGAAGTTTGGTGGTTTGAGAGCCAGAATCTGCCTACCTCTGGGCCAGGTCTGAATTTCAAAGTCCTCAGTCCTTCTCTGCTGATGCAATTGGAGGTGGGGTTGTATAAGCCACTCACAGCCAAACCCTATATCCTATCTGCTATGACTTTGTGTTTTCTCATAAGCTGCTTTGCATGTATTTTTTAGCATTAAACTGACACATTTTGAAGTTAAAAAAAAAAGCTCTGAAACAAAAAATATCCACCATTATTGCTCCCAAATTATTAGTATGTCTTATCACCTTCCCTTTTCAAAATATTCTTATTAATATTTATTTATATTAATTTATGAAGCAGCACCAGAGTTCAATTAATATTATCTATATGCAGCCAGTGTGTATGCCTTGCTAGTTAAGCACAGGCATCCAATACTGGGGTTCATCCCTGAAAGAAAATGAGTTCTTTATTTATTAATAGTCACTGAACACCTGTAGTTTAACTAGGAGTGAGAATCTGAGAATTCTTTTCTTTTTTTATAGAAAAAACAAGGTTTTTATTTGAACAATTCTCAGTTAAATTTCAACATGGAGACTCTTTTTTTTTTCTTTTCAAATTATAACCACTCTCAAAGAAGGTCAAATTTAAGTGAAGGTTTGAATAGCAGTTGTTTCTACAGCAAAGTCAAGGACTGATCAAGGTTGATGCTCACTGTATAATGTAACTCCTAGGTTGATGCTCACTGTATAATGTAACTCCTAGACTTTCATTAGGTTGCAATGAAAAGTAGAAACTGCATATTTCACCAAATATTTTTTAGTAGATGATGTATTTCCTAACTATATTGACATTATAATTTCTGCTCTGAACTTTATTTTTTTAAGTGTATGTTGTTTATTATTTACTATGTGGTATACAATTTGTTTTCTTTTAATTTTTTAATATATTTTCCTTAATATTTCACAATTATCACTTGTTCGTTCATTCCATTTTTAATATTACATCATAGTTCACAGAAGCAGATAATATTACAAATAAAAATCAACAATTACAATATAAGTATAATTATTGGACCTACAAAGAAATATTATTTATTTAGTCCTAATGTAATCCTTGGAATGGAAGAATATTTCAAATAAAGATTCAGCATAACTTCATGCCTAATATTAATCTAAAAATGTGATGATAATTAACAAATCATTTTGAAGAAAATATAACAGAGCTAATATTAAATGTAGAAAATAGAAAGCAATAGGTAACAGACCTATCCTATAATTCTTTATTATTATTATTATTATTATGAACAAAGAAGTCACACTTTCTATCCTTGCATATCCTTATTCAAGGCCCCTTCCCCTTCCCACCACATCAGGATATTCTCTCTTCTCCACAAATCCCCATTCCCTCCATGGGGAGGTGGCAGGCCGTCCTATGGTCTCATTGTCCCATTATTGCTTAGTTCAATCTCCACTCCTGGCAGATCCAGTTTTTTCCCCACAACCTCAAGACTGAGTCAGGTGTTCCTCTAGGGGGAATGGATCCAAGTAGTCACTCCAAGGTGTTTCTGATCCCAAGTTGTTCAGTGGTTGTGATTTACAGCTTGGGCATGCTTTGATTTTTCTTATTTGTTTGTTTGTTTAGAGACCACTAATGAGTGAGTACATCCCATGCTTATCTTTCTGGGTTTGAGATACCTCAATCACGAGGATATTCTCCAAATCCATCCATTTCCCTGAAAATTTGAGGATATCATTTTTTCTTACTGCTGAGTAGTACTCTATTGTGTAGATGTACCACAGTGTGTTAATCCATTCTTCAGTTGAGAGACATCTAGGTTGTTTCCAGGTTCTTGCTGCTACAAATAATGCTGCTATGATCATAGTTGAGCTAATGCCTTTGAAGTGTGACTGTGCATCTTTAGGATATACAACCAGAAGTGGTATTGCTGAGTCCTTGAGGAGATTGATTCTCAATTTTCTGAAAAATCGCCATACTGCATTGCGAAGTTGCTGAACAAGCTAACACTCCCACCAACAATGGAAGAGTCTTCCGGTTGCTCTGCATCCTCTCCAGCATAGGCTGTCCTCTGTGTCTTTTATCTTAGCCAATCTAACAGGGGTCAGGTGGTATCTCAAAGTTGTTTTGATTTGCATTTCTCTGATGGCTAAACATGATGAGCACTTTTTCAGGTGCCTTTCAGCCATTTGTAATTCTTCTGCTGAGAATTCCCTTTTTAGAACTGAGCCCCATTTTTTGATTGGGTTATTCAAGAGTTTGGACTCTAAATTCATGAGTTCTTTATATATCTTAGAGATTTGTCCTAAATCACTTGTAGGGTTGGTGAAAATATTTTCCCATTCTGTATGCTGTCATTTTGTCCTATTGATAGTGTCCTTGGCTTTACCAAAGCTTCTTAGCTTCAGGATATCCCACTTATTGATTGTTGGTCTTAGTGTCTGTGACACTGGTGTTATATTTAGGAAGTGGTAGCCTGTGCCAATTCATAGAAGTTTTTATTTCCCACTACCTTTACTATCAAGTATAAAGTGGCTGGGTTTAGGTTGAGGTTTTGATCCACTTGGATTTGAGTTTTGTGCATGGTGACAGGCTTGGATCTATTTGCATTTTTCTACACACTACCATCCAGTTATGACAACACCATTTGGTAAATATACTATCTTTTTTTCCATTGAATATTTTGGGCCTCTTTGTCAAAGATCAGATGTTCATAGGTGTTTGGTTAATGTCTGGACCATAAATTCTATTCCATTAATCCACAAGTCTGTTTTTAGGCCAGTACCAGTCTGTTTTTATTACTATAGCTCCATAGTATAATTTGAAGTCAGGGATGGTGATACCTACTGAGGTTCTTTGGTTGAGTAAAATTGTTTTGGCAATCCAGGCTTTTCTTTTATTCCAAATGAAATAGAGCATTGTTCTTTCAAGCTAAGAAAAATATTGTGTTGGGATTTTGATGGTCACTGCACTGAATCTGTAGATTGCCTTTGGTAGAATTGCCATTTTTACTATCTTGATCCTACCTATCCAGGAATATGGGAGAGCTTTCCCTTTTCTGATATTCTCTTCAATTTCTTCTTTAGTGATTTAAAAATTTTGTCAAATAGGTTTGTTATTTCTTTGGTTATAGTTAATCCAAGGTATTTAATACTATTTGCAGCTATTATGAAGGGTAATGTTTCCTTTATTTCGTTTCCAGCTCATCTATCTTTAGTGTATAGAAGGGCTACTGATTTCTTTGAGTTAATTTTGTATCCTGCTACATTGCTAAAGTGGTTTATCAGCTATAGCAGTTCTGTGGAAGAACTTTGTGGGTCACTTATATATACAATCATACCGTCTGCAAATAGAGATAGCTTCACTTCTTCTTTTCCAATTTGTAAACCCTTAATCTCATTTTGTTCTCTTATTGCTTTAGGTAGAACTTCAAGAACTATATTGTATAGATAAGGGGAGAGTGGACATCCTTGTCTGGTTCCTGATTTTAGTGGGATTGCTTTGAGTTTTTCTCCATTAAGTTTGATCCTGGCTGTCAGATTCTTGTAAATCACCTTTGTTATATTTAGGTATTCTCCCTGTATTCCTGATCTCTCATGGACTTTAATCATACTTTAATCATAAAGGAGAGTTGTATTTTGTCAAAGGCTTTTTCAGCATCTATGGATATAATCATATGGTTTTGTTCCTTTACTTCGTTTATATGATGGATAACCTTTATGGTTTTTGTAGGTTAATCCAGTCCTGCATTTCTAGGATGAAGCCTACTTGGTAGTGGTGGATGATAATTTTTATACATTGCTGTATATGATTTGCTAATTTTTTTGAGAATTTTAGCATCAATATTCATGAGAGAAACTGGTCTGTAGTTCTCCTTTTTTGTTGTGTCTTTGAGTGGCTTGGGTATTAGGGTGATTGTGGCCTCATAAAAGGAATTTGGCAATATTCCTCAGTTTCTACTGTGTGAAATAGTTTGAGGAGTAATGGTAGTAATTCTTTTTAAATGTCTGGTAGAATTTGGCACTGAAATCATCTGGACCAGTGCTTTTCTTTTTGGGAAGGCTTTTAATGACAGTTTAATTTTCCTTGAGTGTTATTGCCTGTTTAGATAATTAATCTGATCTTCATTTAATTTTGGTAGGTGGTACCTCTCCAGATAGATGTCCATTTCTTCTAGGCTTTCCATTTGTGTGGAATACAGATTTTCAAAGTATGATCTGATAATTCTCTGGATTTCCTGGGGGTCTGTTGTTATGTCCCCCTTTTCATTTCTGATTTTGTTAATTTGAATACTCTCTCTGTGTTTTTTGATTTGTGTGGCTAAGGGCTTATCTATCTTGTTGACTTTCTCCAAGAACCAACTCTTAGATTCATTGATTCTTTGTATTGTCTTTTTGTTTCAATTATATTGATTTCAGCTCTAAGTTTGATTATTTCCTGCTATTTACTCTTTCTAGGTGAGTTTGCTTGCTATTGTTCTAAGGCTTTCATCTGAGCTGTTAGGTCCCTAGTGTGGGATTTCTCTATGTTTTTCATGTAGGCATCTAGCACTATGAATTTTCTGCTTCAGTTTGCTTTCATTGTGTCCCATATTTTGGATACATCGTGGATTTATTTTCATTAAATTCTAGGAAGACTTTGACCTCTTTGGTAATTTCTTCCTTGACCCAGAGATGATTAAGCTGAGTGATGTTTAGTTTCCATGAGTTGGTAGGCTTTCTTGGATTTTTGATGTTGTTGAACTCTAACTTTAGGCCCTGGTGGTCTGATATGTTACAAGGGATTTTTTTCATTTTTTTGTGACTGTTGATATTTGCTTTTAACCAATTAAGTGGTCAATTTTGGAGAAAGTTCCATGAGGAACTGAGAAATATATATATATATATATATATATATATATATATACACCTTTGCAATTGGGTAGAAGCTTCTTTAGATATTTCTTAAAACAATTTGCATCATAACTTCTTTTAGACTCCATATTTCTCTGTTGAGTCTCTGTCTGGTTTACCTATCAAGGGTTGAAAGTGTGGTATTGAAGTCTCCCACTATTAGGGTATAAAAAATGATGTGGATTTGAGCTTTAGCAGTGTTTCTTTTATAAGTAGGTGCCCTTAGGTTACGTGCATAAATATTCTGGATTGAAATCTCCTCGACCAATTGTTCCTGTGATGAATAAGTAGTGATCATCTTGGTCTCTTTTAATTGCTTTCAGCTTAAAGTCTACTTTGTTAGATGTTAGGAAGGCAACCCCTGCTTATTTCTCAGGACCATTTGACTGGAAAATCTTTTCCCAACCCTTTACTCTGTGCTTGTATCTGTCTTTAAGGTTGAGGTGTGTTTCTTGTTAGTGTGTGACATTTTATAGGAGAGTTGAGTCCATGGATATTAAGGTATATTAGTGACTGCTAATTGATTGATATTTCCTGCCATTTTTGGTTGTAACTTGTTTGAATTTCCTTTCTCTGGAGTATTCTTCTCTGGAGTTATTGATTTTTTGTGGTTTCATGGGTGTATCTGGGGTCCTAAGGTTGGAGTTTTCCCTTTAATCCTTTCTGTAGTGCTGGATTGGTAGATAGATATTGTTTCAGTCTGACTTTGTCATGAAATATCTTGTTTACTCCATCTATGGTGATTGATAATTTTGCAGTGTATAGTATTCTAGTTTGGCAGCCATGCTCTTTTAGCATCTGTATTAGTAAAAACCAAGCCCTTCTAGCTTTCATCATTTCCATTGAATAGTCAGGTGTTATTCTGATGAGTCTGCCTTTATAGGTAAGTTGGCCATTTTCTTTTGTGGCTCTTAAAATTTTTTCTTTGTTCTGTATGTTTTGTGGCTTGATTATAATATGGCTCGCTGACTTTTTTTGGGGGTCATATCTATTTGGTGTTCTATAAGCTTCTTGTATCTTTATAGGCATTGCCTTCTTCAGGTTAGGAAAGATTTCTTCTACGATTTTATTGAAAACATTATCTGTACTTTTGAACTGGTATTCTTCTCCTTCTTCTATTCCTATTATTCTCAAATTAGGACTTTTCATGGTGTCCCAGATTTCCTGAACATTTTGAGTTATGGCTTTTTTAGTTTTACTATTTTCTTTGAGTGAAATATCTATTTGAGGTACTGAGTCTTCCACTTCAGAGATTCTATCTTCCATCTCTTGAACTCTGTTGTTTATGCTTGTATCTGTGGTTCTAGCTTTTGTCTTCAGGTTTTCTATTTCCATCTTTTCATCATTTTCTGCCTTTTTTATTGCTTCTATATGAGCTTTTAGTTCCTGGCATGTTTCTTTCCTTTTTTGGTTTACTTTTTCTTGGATTTCTTTTATAGATTTGTTCATCTCTTGCAATTTTTTGTTTATATTTTGTTCTATTTCTTTAAGGGAATTTTTCATATCTTCTTTCAGAGCTTTGATGATCATCATAAAGGAATTTTTGGTGTTGCTTCCTTCGGTTTCCACTTCATTGCTCAGTTCAGGTCTTGTTTTTGTAGGTCCGCCCCTTTCTTCTGGTGTTACCATGTTGTTCTTTATATTATTATATGTATTTTTGCACTGGCATCGGCCCATGGCTTCAGTGGTTCATGATTATGTAGCTCCTGATCAGTTGTGGCAAGTGAACTTGTGTGTCTCCTGTCACTTGTGGACAAAAGGTCTGCTCAATTTCTCACTCTGCTCTGGGCAGGGGACTGAATTTTCAAGTCCTCAGTCCTTCTCTGTTTGAGAAGTTGGAGGCAAGGTAGCCATGCAAGTTCCCCTAGCAGAAGCTGGGGGGACCCTGACAGCCAAAGCTTATTTCTTTCTGCTACTGAGTGTGTGGGGACATACTCCATAGACAGCACCTGGTCCTGGAACTGTATCCTGACCAAAACACAATTTTCCCTGGCAGGGATTCAGGCACTGGGGCCTGCTGCTCCCACCTCACATATGGGCAGAGTCTGAATCTGTATTTTAAAGTCCTCAATCTTTCTCTGTTTGAGCAGTTGGAGGCAGGGTGGCAGTGCAAGTTCCCTTAGCATTAGCTGGGGGTCCCTGACAGCCACAGCTTATCTCTGTCTGCTACTCGAATCTAAGAATTCTTTCTTTACCTATAATAGAAAGGAATAACATTTTTGCAAGATGCTTTAATGTTCAAAGTTTATGGATACAACATCATCTCATATGCAAAAGACAGTATTTTGTGACAGTTTTTCTGGTCCTTCAAATGGGGCTGTCCCAGATTCTGAGAATTTTCCTAAGCCAAAAATATTCTTGTAAATAAAACCTTCAAATTTTAATATTTCTTAATGTATCCTTATATTTTAGGATCCTTCTACTGTATTAGGTTTCCTTAAAATTCTTCAAGTGTCCTTTAATTTTATGTCTTCTTTGTATCCTCTCATCCTCCTATTCTTTCTCCATCCCCACTTGAACATCCCAAATAGTTACTTCCCACCCATCCATAAATCTCTATTATATTTTTCTTTCCTATGAATGTCTATCTGCCCAAACATCTAGCCAAAATAATTGTTTTTATAAGGAAGTGTGTGTTTGAAAACTGTACAGATTGCTGGGTTTTTTTAAATAACTATTCCATTGTCATTGGAGTATAACAAGAACCTAGATAGTAAGTAATTTCTTTTTTATTATGTCTTCTAAAAATAAAGTATGTAGAAGGATATACTTGTTTTATATGCCAGTAGTATGTTATTTTCTACAGTTGTCTAGAAAATGTAAGAATTTTGTTAGACAATGTGACTTCTAGAGCAAATTCATAATAAAAAAGTATGTGTTTGTAAACCTTTTGACAATTTCTATTGATTAAAAGATGAGAATTTAAAACCTCGCTTGCTATACTTTCACTTATATGCATTTTGCCAACAATATTAAATATGATAATTGTCAAAAGATTATGAAGGAAATGTTGTCCATTGTTAATAAGGATCTATTGTCAAAAACCCACTATGGGAATTAATATAAAGGTATCCCAAAATTAAGAAGAAAATTATAATATTATATGATTCAGTCATCTTGCCCCTGAATATATATTAAAAAGAAATAAAGTCTGTGTGTTGAGTCATTTGCACTCCCATATACATTGAAATACAAAATCTGCAAATCAAGCTAAATACTCATTGACAAGCCAGCAGATAAAGAAAATATCATGTAAGCACAGAGAGAAATAATATAAAAACTTTATGACAAAGCCTTTTTTTAACAACATGGATGTATTTATAGCATATGATATCATGTGAAATGAGATGAATACTGCATTATCTTTTTCTGTGTCATATCTAAAATGCTTGAGTGGTAGAAGTAGAGAATAAATGGTGATTACAAGGGGCAGGGATTTAGAAAATCTGAGGATCAGGTCAATGGCCAAAAGATTTTTGTTTAAAGGGAGTAAATACAAATATTTATTATATGGATATATTATATATAGCTCATGATAGTATATAATTAGATGCAACTATGCACTGGAAGTAAGTTAAAAACTTTTCTATCCAAAAATGACAAGTACTGTTTAAATTTTATTTTAACTTAATTTGGCTGATAAGCAAGCTTTGAAAATATTTTAAAACACAATGGTCATGGGTCATAGATATGCATTAGAAATTTTTAAATAAAAATAAGTTAAAAGATTGTTCTGGATGCTATGTTTGAGACACACTGAAGAACATATTGCAAGACTGAGATTAATGTGCAAATAATATTTGCTTATAGTAGAATTTACTTGGAATTACAGGCACAGAGACATCATTGCACCATATCTGCTGCACAGTGGATTCCATATTTCATCAAACACAATTCTAATCATAGAACCTTATATCTTAATTGTTGGTTGCTAGCATTTAGGACATATATAAGGTTTTCCCTTGGGGACTTAGCAATAGCAGGATACATCAACAACAGCCACCAAGACACAACATTGTAGCTACTGCTTTCACCACTGTATCATGCACTCTCTCCCTATGCACATGTGCTACATCCATTTGTAAAAAAACCTAGTGGCTCTCTACCTGCTCTCTCTTTCTTTGTTTCTCACTCAGAGGCCAACTCTGCACCTCTCCCCCTTCCTCAAAATCTCCCATGATACAATATCATGTCATATACAAAAGACACAATTTTTAACAGTCAAAAAAAAAAAAAAACTCTTTCCTGAGTTCTGTTGCAAGATGTGACTTTGTGGAAACCTTGGCTCCAACCCGTCAAGGTTCCTATAGCCATTAAATCATTTCATTGATGATGAACTTTCCTGGTGTGCTTTTAACCTCTATAGATACTTTCAGTCCTTTCACAGCCAATTGAGTAGCTCCAATAAATAAACCCTCAATAATAAGATAAATTGGAGGAGGTACCTGAAAATTTTTATGCAATGTATGCTGTATCTTTTGGACAGTACTGAGAAAATCATCTCTTGCTCCTAAATGTAGATTGGCCTTTTGAATATGTGTTCATGAGAAAAGTACTCATTTGATTATATTCAACATTTAAAATATTTACATTTTCAAAATTTTAAGCCCTTCATTTATCTGCCATTGTATACTGTAAAGCATCTTCAGAAGAACTTACTTAAAAAAATACTCATGTGTCCCACATATTAATTTGCATATATCTGCTGAATTTAGTAGCAAACTTAAAAACAAGTCTTTTTAGTATTGAAGCTAAAATATATATTTAATGGAAGATAAAACAGATAAAAAATTCTTTCTACCAACCTGTGAATTTTCAGAGTTAATATCACTAAGAACATTTTTTTCACTAATAGTAATGGTAAACCCTCAGTATTTTAGCTATTCTCTGTGGACATACTTGATTATCTCAGTTCATTGTACTCATTCACTTTCCTAGTTGTTGATATTCTTTTACTACCTGCCTTTCTGAAATGTTGTATTTTTTTTTGTAGTTGTCTATATGAAATGCTTGGCTATTTTATTTTTGGTTTTCTTTAGCAAACTTAGGATATAGGGACAAAGAAAAGGACTCTAAATTCAGTCAGTACAATTTACTTTGAATTCCACATACACATTTCAGTTCTATATTGCCACCAGTGAAAACAGACCTCTCTTTAAGCTCAGCTTCAGGCAGGTCCCTCAGTACCTATGAGCCACAAATCATTAATTTTAAGACCAAAAAAGAAAGAATCTTACAGTAAGAACAGAAATCTTAAACAAACTTAGTCTTTGCAATTTAGATGAAAGGATGTAGCCATAGGCTGGATTTCTCCTGATAGAGCAGTAAATGCTGGGTGTTAAAGATTACTTTTCCTTCCAATCGTAAGATTATGGAGGTAAGTGGGGTTCACTATTAAAACTTAAAGGACATGCCTTTCAAAAATATCCTTAATTTATTATTATTAGAAATTATAGTAGTAGAAAGTGGAATGCATGAATGCAGGTATTCTCATGGCCAGAAAAATAAAAATACTCTTACAAAAATAAACCCATTTTTTTCTCTTGTGTTTATAGTGACAGCCCAATTTAGATGATTACAAGACTAGATTTCAGTTTAGAGGGGTGACTATAGATTTTATTTCTGAGATGAATGTGAAAGCAAGAAATTTGTTATCTGGTTTGGCACTAGATTCTAAAAACCAAAAGTGTAAGTGAACAAAAACCTTCTGAGAAAGCAGCAACTCAAAAGCAAGTCATGGGGCAAGGTGGTACCTGCAGGTTTGCATTACGAACTTAGATATACAAGCATTAACTACAACTCTTTTAACCACAGTTTCTATAATAAGTGTGTTTTGTTCAGGGATTTGCATGCCTAAACAGATGGCTCATTGAATTCTGCTAAAAAATCAGTCTCTGAAATGTTGTATTTTAAACAGCATAATCAAAAGTATTGCCAGCTAAGTATGGTGTTTCCAGTTCACGGTATAACTTTTCTTGTCCTTAACTCATTAAAGTTACATACATATCTTTTTTAATTTACGTCTTTCTGGAGAGAAAACTTATAGCTTTTATAAAACGAAAAGGAATCATAATTCTGTAAAAAAAAAAAAAACCCAAAAAGGTAAGGGACATCATATAAATGTAACTAGAAAACAATTTTAGTTGTCTTTTTATGCCTTTGTAATCCATTAAGTCCAAATACTTAGTGAAAGCTGTAATAGAATTCAGTATAGGATTTTCTTTTTACTGGTATGCATGATTTTGCAGTGGTTTTACTCATCAGTCAGTGATATCATCACAAATAATTTCTCTCTGTTAGGCTAGCTTTTGAAGGGCTACTTACTAAATTTTGTTACTCAAGTGATCCTGTGTATATGATTCAAATGTGTATTTGTCTATGGTTATATGTAAATTTGTCATAGTCACTTTTTTAACCTTACCTTGGAAATTCTGCTACTCTTATAGTATTGTTTTCAATTATTGTTAAGTGAAGTAGACATTAATGTGAAAATGTGAATTGTTATGTTTACATTTATTGAACTTTTCAAAAACATGTTTAGTTGTTCCCATCTTTTACTCATATATCTACTTTAAGAGCCAACAGGTAGAGTAGTGTCTTTGCTAGGCTTGGAGTTCATTTGAACATCAGGCTGCATTTTGCTAAGAGGCATTATGCTGATTTTGGATGTGAAATCCCTTTTGCATAATACAGCTTTCAAATCATTTAAATGCCACAGTGTTTATATTTTCCCTATAGCATGACCACTTGGAGTTTCTTCCTTGTCTATTAAATGGCCTCACTTTTCTACTGCTAATTTTTGCTCTTCTCTATCTTGCTTTACATCTTAATGGAATGCATCTGCATCTGTTAGTGGACAGATTGCACAAGATGAACATAAGGCAGTATTATAAGGTCAGCTAATTGTCCTATTTGTTTCATTCTAGTTGTAGATGATCTTTGCAATCTTTAAATTTTTACTAATGACAAACATGTAAAATTATGTGGTTGTATTAGACCACATTTTGTAATTGGAGATAAAGTCTAAATGCCATCCCAGGAATCAATATGACAGAGAATATATCAGCCAAATAAATAGAGCTAATGCAAAAAATAAAAATTTAAAAATCATTTTAATATTCTAGCATGAATTTAATGTATCTAGATCCAATCTGTATCCATTCTCTTTCCTCCGATTCTTTCCTCAACCCACTGAAAAATTTTTGTACCCTGATATTAAGCATCTCTGCCTACCCAGTAATTTAAATCATACCAAACAAATGAAAGGGTCTAGGTTTAATGAGTAAAACACTCCTGGATAATTTTTCAGCCCCCAGAAAGGAGATGGGGGAACAGATAACAAAAAATCATGTGCCCATACTCTGGAGGGCACGTTAAATACCCTGTGAGTGTGGTCTTGAGCATCTCTAAGGAGGAATCACCATTTAGCTGGGTTTCTGAAAAGGGGGAGGGTTTAGAGAGAAAGAGCTGGAGAAAGAGACTTAGGTAGAGCTTCCACATGAATACCCAACCACCACCACTCCCTACTGCACTTGTGGCTCCCATCTTCATGTACCATCTCCAAAATCAATATTAGTGGGGTCCTTTTTTGATCTGATAACTTGGAAATCTGAAATAAAGTAAGGTACAAAGAGGAAATATTTGAAGAAGCACTGTCAGTGTACTAAACAAGATTCAGATTTTCTTTGAAAAAAGTAGTTAATCATTTGCTTGGTCTTGTAAAGTTGAAGCTAGTTATAATTAAATTATTCAAGTCATTTTTCTTAAGTCTCAAGCCCTAGGACAAATGACTGAGGTGCCTATTTAACATATCAAAGCAAACTGGCAGGCAGATTCTCCCAGCATCCCTCAGTCCCTACCTGTTACAGGATCCTCCTGGCTTGCATATCCCCCATTCTGTTGACTTTTCAGCCAAACTGTGTAGACTTTGGCTGGTGGACCTGGGATCTGAGGGCCTAACTAAATGGAACAGACTGCAGTACATTGCTGTAGACAATCTTATTTCAGTTTCAGTGTACTTGTATACATCAATTAAATAAACAAGTCAATCATCTAAGGGAGGTTATGTTCAGCAAAATATGAATAGAAAAACATCTAAATAAAGTCAGTAAGCACATACTAAATAATTAGCAGGCAGCTCTTTCCCAAAACTTTCTCAATATAGACCAATTTAAACAATTTCCTGGTGGTTACCATAGATCATATCTGAAAAAGCACAAAAACAAGACAGAAGTCTATATCCAGATTCAGAGAACACTGACCATATTAGTTTCTGTAGCTACATTCTAAAATCCAAAAAGAATAAAAATGTCTTATAAATTGAATGTAAATGTGTGTCATAGGAGGCATAAAATCATACAAGAAGAAGGCATAAAATAAAATACAGATAAATTTAAAGCCCCACTCCTTTTTTTTCTAGAGCCTCTCTCAGTTCCCCCAAAACACTGCTCACCATAAGTCACTATTTTCACAGTACTTCACTATCACCTTCCTTAAAATCTAGTCCAGGGGGGTGAACTGCTTTTTTGTATATAATGTAACCATTACAGTTACCTACCTTTTTTGTAATTTGTCTTCTTGGCTTCTTCACCGGATCCCACTCTCTCCCCACTGTCTTCCTCTCCTCATCTCCCCACTTGGCCCAGCTCATTCTGATGATGTTCACTCTAAACTCTCTCTGTATTTTTAGGTTGCTGTGACAAAGGTCCATGACTAGAGTAACCTATGGAAAAATACATTCTGATTTATGGTTTTAGAAGGAGAGTCAATAATGTTGTGAATAACATTACAGGAGGTGACCACAACAGAAAACTAATAGATCACATTTTCAATCACATGCAGAAAGCAAAAGAGACAGTATTGAAAATGGGATGAGAGTTTAAACTCCTAAAGCCTGTTCCCAGTGGCATACTTCCTCCAGGAAATCACACCTCCCAAATCGGCACTACCCAATGGGACCTGTTTTCTAATCTCTGAGGTTATGCATAGTATTTTTTATTCATATCCTAAAATAGCACCATATTTTGTCAACTGTGTCAATTGGCACATCTTGCCTACTAGGTCATCATCGCATGCAGATGTCAACAGTGGGTGTATTAGTCATTGTTCTCTACAGGGGTAATCTAATAGAATAAATCTATATTAAAAGTAGTTTATTAGAGTGTCTTTCACTCTGTCATCTTGCTAGCTTAACAATGGATGTTCCTTGACAGAAAAGTCAAGAATCTAGTAGTTTAGCAGTCCTTGAGGCTGGGTGACTCAGCTAGCCTTTAGTCTAAAAAATTTAAAATCTGAAGAAGTAGGTTCTATTGTAAGAAAAAAAAGTCTCATTAACAGGACAGATAAACTTGCCTAGGAGAGTAAGTGCCAACAGACAAAAAGCAAGAACTCCTTTCATGTTGTTTTATGTGGGCTGTCATCAGAAGTTATGGCTGAGATTTGGTATGGATATTCCCATCTCAAGTGAGCCAACCCCCCAAAAATTAATCAAATAATAAATAAATAAATAAATAAATAAATAAATAAATAAATAAATAAAGTATCCCTCATACATTTGTCCAGCTTCTCTGGTTTTACTTTATTCCAGATATAGTCAAATTGACAGCTCCAACTGCCTAAGCAGCTTTTTCTAGTATGATGAAGCTACACAACAGGGAGAGTTACCAGCAACTTTTGACTGATTTCTTAATATCCTGTAACCAAAGACTGTTGTGCCTTTAGCAAGTGCATGTTACCATAAATTATAGCATATAAACAAAAACAATAACAATACCCTGTATTTTTTACTGTGCCTCTGTGGCCTCTCTGATAGATAGCAAGCCATGAAAATGCCATTCCTGGCATGCAGAGTTCCATTAATTACCCTATGTCTTCTAGGAAGAATATTGTTCATTCATGCAGGATACTTCTGATTAAATTCTCTTTATCTAACTAGCTCACAAACTAGTGAATTACCATAGTGCTGCTTTATACATCTTTAGTTTTAGTTAACTTACCTCTTAGCAGCTGCTCTCTCCTGTAACTCTGCTCCTTTTCAAAATTAAAGTTCTAACCTGACACTCCCCACTCCTCCATTTTTTATGTCACTAATTTTGTACCATCCACTCTAATGTTTTTACTGAGAAGTTCATAGCTTTCTCATAAACCCTTAATTTTGCTTAATTCTTCCGCTGCCTCTTCACTTTCCAATCTCCCATCCATTACATGCATAAAATATTCCCCAATATTCATTCCTCTTGTATATTTTTATTTTACCTAATTTTTAACTATTTCTTCATGTATTGTTTCCTAAGCAACACATGTTTAATTACTTAGCTTCTATATTTATTCCAAGTTAAACATACAAAATCAAATATTCAAAGCTAGGATCCACATATAAAAAAAGAACATGTAACTTTTGTTTTGATGCATCTGATAACTTCAATCAGTATGTTTTTCTTTTGAATTTTTTTTCTTCATTTTAAGTCTTATTTTTCTTTAGAGCTAAGTAACATACCTTTGTGCATATTTGTCATATTTTCCTTGTTTATTTAGCAGTTGATGCATTTTAAGGTTAATTCCATTAAAATAAAGTAACTCTCGTTCACTCAACAACCATTATCTGCTAATAGTTCCTCAGTGAGTAGTAGGGACCCATGAGTGCCTCCTGAACCCATGCTAAAATTTTTTTCTGTCTTGATGTTTTCTAGGTTTTGCCCATATGCTGAGTTCATATGTAAAACAACCATGGCATGTTCAGAAGACTGTTTCACAGTGCTATTCCCCATTCTCCAGTGCTTTAATTCTTTCTACTCTGACTTCTGTGATGTTCTCTGATACTTATATGTGTCTATATAGCACTATGTACAGATCATTACATATACATATCACCATTTATATGTATACATATATTTATGTAAGTGTGTAACATATACATGTCCACTCCTATTATTTTTACTTTGTAAGGTTTTACATACTTTTCTCATTTAATAATATATATTTTTATTATTCTGTAATGATTTTAAAATTTCTGGTTTATGGTCCTTTTGTATATGTTAGAATTCATTTGTATTCTGTAATTGTATTTTAGTCAGAATCTTTGTAGCCTGTGTGGTTTAGAGTATTAAAAGTAATGTCTTATGCATGCCAGAGAAGCACTCTGCTGATGAGCTATGATCAATAATTTCCACAGTCTTTCATCATTATTAAAAATGTAATCTGAATTTTCAGTGATTTGAATTTATATAAGTACTTTATTGTCTAATAGTCAAGTTATTCTAAACACATTTCATGTGTTTGAAATAATATATTAAGTTTATATTCAGTGTCATGACAAATTTTTCTTTATCAATAATACTTTTTTCTTATCTTTTACATTCATTGATTCAAATTGAATCTCAAAAATCTGTGATTGAGTCAGTAAGATGGCTATGTAGCTAAGGTTTTTTATATTATATCTTAATTTAATCTTTAGTACTCCCTTGATAAAAAGAAAGAACTAACTTTTGATAGTGCGATCTGGCATATAAGCAATGTAACATGTACTTAATTCTCTAATGAGTATATAAACATCCCAACTTCCTTTTGGAGCTTTATCAGTTTTGTTTTTAGAATTAGATGCTATGTATTATTATAATTATAATCAATCCTAATGCTTTCCAGGTAATTCTTTCTTTATGAAACTCAGCATTATGTCAAATATCTATATAGACATATATTTTTTACTAATGTGTTCCTTTTAGATTAATAATCTAAATATAAAATTTTAACATTACTAACATTAACATTATCCTGGAATTTTTGAATTTTTTGAAAACAGAAATAATTACTGTGAGAATAGTATTAACAATAGAAGTTGGAAAAAATAAACATGGCTGTTGGTGCTAGTACCCCTATAGATCTCTGAGGAGTCAAAGAGAAACAGGGAGGTTCTGAATAGTGACACTTCAGGAAAAAGTATCTACAAGGCTTGAAGTAGTGTTAGAATAACCTTGGAAAGTACAAGGGAAGTGTTCTGGAAAAATACTTTTAATATGTGAATCATAGAAATTAGAAGGATAGATTGAGAGACAGCAGTGGAGACAGACAAAATTAGAGATTCAATGGCAGTTAATGGTGTGAGAGAAGACTGTAGTGGACAGGGAAATGTGTTACAGACACATGTAGTGTCCATAGGGTAGTGTGCATCAACCTGGAACTTGCACTCCAACTTAGCCCTCAAAGACAGTGCTCAGCCTCAGGATTGCTCTGGTTCTGAGTAATGACTGTATGTACAAGATGTAGAATAGTTCACTTTTTGGATATTCTAAGGAGTTCTATGATTCTTGAGGTCCATGATAGCCTAGGTCCAATGCTTCAGACTGTTTGGAAATCTAAGGTTCATGTAGATGTCTTTTATACTTCTTCAGCCAGGATCTACATTAATGTCTCTGGCTTTAGTTAACACCAAAGGCCATACAGAAGCCCTTGTTCTGGACCACCACTTGAGATTATGCAGATGTTCATGGGCTGTAATGCTGCTAATGACTATATTGATGTTTTTGGCCTGTGCTGACGCATAAGGATATGATGACATCAATGGCCCGTGCAGTAACAAAAGGACATATTGATGTCTGTAGTCTGTACTGTCATTGAAGCTCATGTTGACATGCTCACCCTGTGAATGGATATCTGTGGTCCATGCTGCCACCAGAAATCATGTGTAAGTTCCATGATCCATGCTTCAGCAGACTATAAAGCATAAGAAAGCTACTTTTGCCATGACATTGATAAATGTAGACTCACAATTGAGAAAGAGGGACATAGAAGGCTTCTGTAACAACTTGTATATCCATCCCCCACTGCTCTACGCATCATTTCCCCACCTTCCCAGTAAATAAACACCCTAAACATAAAGCCATAGGAGATGGCTCTTAAAAACTATGATAATGATACTGAAGTGTATCTCTTCACAATTAAAAGTTACTGGTGGGAATGCAGGTGGGGAAAGATTCAGTTTCCTTTAAAGCACAGGTCACAGGAGTTTGGCCATGCTCCTTTGAGGATACGAACAACACAATTTGGACTTGTATTTTTTTTTTCCTCTTTTGAGGAGTAGGGCGGACAGACCTGGCAGGACTGGGAAGTGGATATCTTGATGTTTATGAGGTGAAATTTCCAAATAATCAATAAAAAATATTAAAAAAAAACAGAACAATGGAAGTTTCTGATGACATTAGAGTTTTCTTACATTTTTTTACAAATATTTCAATTAGAATGATAAGTAAAATAAATAACTGAATAAAACTATTTACTTAATTATTCATTAATTTATTTACTTATTTCAATATTTCCATATCTTTCTTTCAGTTATGTTCTTTCAACATGAGTCATATATTTTACACATTTTTTAAGCCACTATTTTTTTTCTTTATTTTGTATTTATCAAAAAAGAGTAAAAAGAATTTAAAAAAAAGAATGCCAAAGAGTTAACAATAACTATATAGAGGATAATAATCATAAGCATGGCTTATCAAGGGTGGAAATGCAAATAAGATTACTACACATATATTTTCTTTGTGTTCAGCTTTCCCTCTGAATTTTTTTTCCATCCCTGTATATCCTTATTGAAGGTCTCTTCCCCCTCCTACGCCATCTGATCATTTTTCTTCTCTGCAACTCCCCATCCCCTCCCTTGGCAGGGAGCAGACAGTCCTATGGTCACACTGGCCCAACAATGCTTGGATCAGTCTTCACTCCCGGCCAAATACAGTTTTGTCCCCCCTCCCTCAAGAGTGAGTCAGGTGTTCCTATAGATGGACTGGGGTTTGAAGGGTCAGTCCAGGGTGTTTCTGATCCCAAGCTATTCAGTGGTTGTGGTTTGCCACTTAGGCATGTTTGGTTTTTTTTTTTCTTGTTTATTTGTTTAGAGACCCCTAGTGAGTGAGTACATCCCATGCTTATCTCTCTGAGTTTGTGATACTTCGCTCAGGAGGATATTCTCCAAATCCATCCATTTGCCTGTGAATTTTAGGATATCATTTTTTCTTACTGCTGAGTAGTATTCCAATGTGTAGATGTACCACAGTTTGTTAATCCATTCTTCAGTTGAGGGACATCTAGGTTGTTTCCAGGTTCTTGCTATTATAAATAATGCTGCTATGAACATAGTTGAGCTAATACCTTTGGAGTGTGAATGTGCCTCTTTAGGGTATACACCCAGAAGTGGTATTGCTGGGTCCTTGGGGAGATTGATTCTCAATTTTCTG
>PVIH01023381.1:0-11647 GCA_004025045.1 Sigmodon hispidus
GCCCTGCTGTGCCCCATCTAATGTTCTAGAGAATCAGCTACCATTAATGGACCTGGAGCTCCTCCCTGGGAAGATGACAATAGAGCCCCTGACCCATCCCCTACCTTAGCTGCCTTAGCATAGCCTGGCTTGCCCTTTATCCTCTCCTTTATGCCAAAGACATTCCAGGGAGTTGGCTGTACCATCAGTGACATGAGACTTCACCTCTGATGTACTGTGTCGTGAATAAACCATTTTTACTTTAAAAAAAAAAAAAAAAGAAAATGGTTCCATAAGATCCATCCTTAGCACATTTTTTTTAACTAGTGATTGACTGGGGAGGGTTAAGCCCAATTGTGGGTGGAGAAACTCCTGGGATGTGAGGGTTTGTTTTTTTTTAAACAATCCAATTAGAAAGAGTGGTACTAGAGATGTGAAGTTACATGAATTCAGGTTGTATAAAATGAGACTCTGAATCAAATGTTGGGGGAAGGCTGAAATATCAAAAAGACAAAGCGCCATAGTTAGTTCTCACCCAGCTGTCTTGCAACTTCCTCAGCCTTGCTCCTGGTCACTTCTGCCAGTTGCTTCTGCCTCTGATGGGTTTCTATGAACCCTTATATACCCTATCCCATCCAGGTTAGGATTAAAGATGTGGAGCCTTAAACTCACAGAAACAGAAAAAGTTCTGTCTCTGAAGTTACGGGATTAAGGGTGTTGGTCCCACTCCCACCTTTCCCTGTGCTGGGATTAAAGGTGTGTGTGATTGACTCTCAGATGTTTACCCTTGTATCCAAGGATCAAGAATTTTCTGCACTGTCTGCTTAGGATTTGACTGTGAGCTGCCTCTGATATCTCAGGGTTTATTAAATATCTAACAAATATCCACAGAGATGCAATATCCCTGAGATAGAAAATTGCAAGCAGGCCAGTGATCTGACCAGAAAAAGACTCTGGAGCAGGATGGTAGTGAGGGCACTGGCAATGGACCTTTCTTCTTTAGTGTTCTGGCAGCTGTCAGTTACTTACTAACAGTGGTGACTGATGTTACTTTATGTCCACAGTGATGCTCTGCCAAAGGGACTAGACCCAGGTTCCTTACAGTTGTATCCTGGCAACAGTCAACACCTTAGATCACAGTCTCCCAGCATAGCTCTTAGCAAGCACACAGTAAACCCTGACTTTCTGCTTTTAAATAACCCAAGTCTGTCTCCAACACAGACACCCTGATCATTTCTTTTATAACATTTGAACCTGAAGTTATATTGAAGGTAAAGCATGTAAGGGCAAAGATCTTTATCTTTGTCACACAAGGACTTTCCTATTAAGGATTTAATTAATATTTGTCAGATAAACATACCAATGGGTGGGTGAATAAGTTTTTTGTGATATTTTATTTTCCCTTCTGTGTGGGAGGTATCATCCTCAACCTGTATCAGCAACTGCACAACACTTCATAGCTAACTACTATTCAGCTATTAGTGACCCAGAACTGGTAGCAAGAAGCAATATGTTCAGCATAGACTTCTGTCAAGTGTATACACAGACGATTCAGATCACATCCATCTCCTGCAAAGGACCCAGGGCAATGTGCCTTGATGAGCAAATCTATTTCTATTGAGGAGATCACTGACTCCTAAACTGCTGTGCTGTGCAGCTGTCTCATTTTGGAAGTAAGGGAAGAACTTTGCAAATCGATTAAAACCTAATGTGTACTTGGCTGTCCATGGACTCCTGTCTTCCTTCCCCCTGAGTGGTGCATTTTGGAATTCATCTGAGCACTTTCAGCTATGCACTCCACCTGGTAGATACCAGGCAGTCAGAAAGCTCTTGACAAGAGATAAAAGTGGTTCTGATCTAAATTCCTCCCAGCAGTGGCATTTCTCAACATCATCTATCAATCCTGTCCCAGAGAGAGGGCAGTGAGAGCTTTGAGCAGAAATCTCCTGTGGTCTTCAACTGAGAAATGTGTCTAGAGCCCAAGACATTTTCTGTGTGTTCTTGTTTTTTGTTTTTTAATATCAAAGTAATGTATTATCATTTAAAAAAATTAAAAAGGTGAAGAACTTTATTGTGAAAGGCAGTGAGCGTAGCACTTCCCTCTTGTACCTGGGAGATCATTTCTTTCCACAGTATCTCTATGTACTTCTCTTTTCCTTGCCCTGCATAGCAAGATCCTGTATCTACCCAGTCTTCCAGTTGAGATGATGTCTACTGACCCTAACATAAGAAATAAAAGTTTAGCTCATCTACCCTTTTGCTCTTCTCTACATGTTATTTTTAGTTCCCCTGATGATTATATTGTTTTGAAAATCCTAAGACCCTATTCAAACCTGCATAAAAGTTAGAATTTTACCAGAAGCACTCTTTTCATAGTACTTAGATTCTGCAATTAACATTATGTTGCACTTGCTTTATCTAGTGTCTTCCCATTCATCTGTGTCTCTAGCCAGCCCACAATTCATCTTCTTTTTTGGCTAGGTTTCAAAGTGAGTTGCAATCGTTGGTATACTTCATCTCTAACACCCCAGGACACAGCATCAATTTCAGCTTCTTTTTTTTTCAGTATTTGAGTAGAGTTTTTATTGTTGTTTGTTATTTTACTTTCTCCATGTGAACTAAATTTAAATTAAATAAATAAATTAAATGAACAAATCCTAAATCACAAGATTTGTCAAATTCATGTTCCTGTGCATCAGACCTTGGCCCTTCTTGCTTTCTTCACTTCCCTATCTTACCCCTCTATCAAAGATCTGTTCAGAGACATTTGTAGTAGATTAGTTTTCCTGCTCTATATATAACCCATACAAAAGGAATACCACAAATATGCCTTTAGAAAAACTTTGGATTTTTTTTTTTGTCACAACATAGAATTTTTTTAAAAGATCATTTATAAGATAGCATCTCTCATCACCGTTTCCTCAATCTCCTCTTCTAATCAGTAGACTCCATGTCTGTCTTCAGATTTGGTTATCACCAATAGAACTTTCATAAACATGACTATACTAATATGGCTCTAGCCAGATCTGTTTCTTCAGGGCAAACACATGGAAGTAGGATTGCTGTGTACATTTAGGTTTAGGCAAGAAACACCAGAGCTGGGGAGGGGAGGGGACTCAATGGGAAGCACATTGCTGTGCAAGTACCAGGATCTGAGATCAAATTCCCAGAACCCACATAAAAGCTGAACATGATTGTACACCCAGCTGTATCCCATTCAGGTAAAGATTAAAGGTGTGAGCTACTCTATTTGGTAGTTAGCCTTGAACTCACAGAAACCTAGAAAGTTCTCTGTCTCTGGAGTTATGGGAATAAGGACATAGTTCACCACTCCCAGGCTTTCCCTGTGCTGGGATTAAAGATGTGAGCCATTGAGACCCAGCTGTTTGGCCTTATACTCAAAGCTGAAGAACTTCCTGAGCTATGTCTGCCTAGTTTTTGACTGTGAGTTTTACTGAATATGTAACATATCACCACAGTGCATGCTTTTGTCGGATACGGGTCACAAAGATGTTTTTTCTTAGCTTGCCTCTCTTGCATGCTCACTTTTGTTTCCTTTCTGATGTTGGCCATTTAGTCCAGGGCCTCACATACCCCAGGCAAGCACTCTGCCACCTCACTACAACCCCAGTCTACTTCTCACCTTTTATTTTGAGACATGCTTTCTCACTAAGTTGCCCTTGAACTTGAGGCTTTTTTTCTTTAACCTTCTAAGTAGGTGTGACCATAAATCTGTACCACTGGTATTGGCTTCTACTTTTTTCCTTAGTGAAAGCTTTTGATAAGCAGACAACTGAAACATTGATTAAAGCATTTTTGTTATTTATAATTATTACTTTTCATAATCTGGTGAGAAATAGTTTCTTGTCTCACCATAATCACGAGAATAGTCTACGGTTTTCTTTTAAAAGCTTCATTTATTTTATTTTCAAAATATAATACTAAAATATAGTCTTAGTTTCAACTATTTTGAAGAGACATTGTGACCACTTATAACTCTTACAGAAGAAAACATTTAATTGGGTGGCTTGCAGTTTCAGAGGTTTAGTCCATTATCATCATGGTAGCATGCCCCAGACATTGTGCTAGAAAAGAAGCTGAGATTGGAGAAGAAGCTACATCTTGATGTCCCAAGAAATAGGAAGTAGTCCAAACTAGGCATACCTTGAGCATAGGAGACCTCAAAGTCCACCCCCATATGACACACTTCCTCCAACAAGGCCACATCTGCTTCAACAAGGCCATACCTCCTAACAGCACCCCTCCCTTTGGAGGGTCATTTTTCTTTCAAACCAAGGTATCTCTTATGAAAAAAACTCTTAACTGGGGACTTGCTTACATTTCAAAAGGTTGGTTTATGATCATCACAGGGGAAGGTAGAAAGAGTTAATGCTGGAGCAGTAGCTGAGAGATTTTCATCCTGATCCACAGGCAGCATCAGAGAGTGAGAAAGCACCTGGTGTTGGTTTTTGAAATCTCAAAGTCCACTCAGTGACATATCTTCTTTAGCAAGGCCATATCTACTCCAGCAAGGCCAGACCTCCTAATCCTTTAAATATTTCCACCAACTGGGAATCAAACATTCAAACATTGAGCCTTTGGGGATCATTCTCATTCAAATGACCATACATAATGTTTGTGAACAACCATAGATTTCTTGCAGTGCCAAGGAAGAAATCCAGCACATCATATGATAGAGCATTTTATCAATAGAGCTATTCCCAGCCAGGATATATTTTTAAAAGACAAAATCTGTAATAGGGGCTGGAAATATGGCACAGCAGTTAAAAGCTTATACTGTTCTTGCAGAAGACCAAAGTTACATTCTCAGCATCCACTATCCACATCTAGCAGCTCACAACTGCCTGTAACTTCAACTAAAAGATGTCCAACACCTTCTTCTGGCCTCCACAGATGTACTTATATGCACATAGAGGTACACATTTAAGGACTTCCATTTATTTGCATGATGCTACCTGGAGTCAGGGCCTAGGTCTACGAGTAAACTCCAAAGCAGCCAATGGGTTCAAAAGTTTCTCGAGAACCACCACTGGCTGGTCTTTACTCCTTGGCCCAATCCTGGAATCCCAAGGTGTGTAGCATTTTGCTTACATATGTTTTGTTTTAAAGACCCCTGCCCATTGGAGCTCGGGGGTCCTTAGCCTTTCAGGTGTGCCAGAACTAGGCTATTGACCCAGGTTCAGGGGAACCTGTATGTAACAATAAAGTCCTCACTCTTTACAGTGTGTCCAGCTTGCCTGGTGGCAATTGTGGAAATTCTTACATGTAGGCATAACATATAGTGCATTATCTGGGAAGAATTTCCACTCTTTCAGGGACTCTGGACTACCAGCAGGTGTGTAGCAGAGCCAGCAAGGCAGACCATACAGCATGAGCCACATTAGCGGAGTGGAGTGCACACGTAAGTGTCAGCAGCTAGGCAAGTGTCCAGTGGGCAGAGCCACTATGGTGAAGCCAAGTGTGTCAGGCCCGAGACAGGGAGCTGCCTACAGGTGCTGGGCTCAGCAGTGGTGACAGTGAGTAGGCCGATTGTGGTGGCACACAACAGTAGGATTTGCTGAAGAAGGCAGAGTGAAGTTGCCTAGAGTCAGGGAGAATGCATTGAGCTTCCCACCCTGTGTTTGTAGTGGTGGAAGGATTCCTCTGTGGGTAGCAGCAGGGCTGGGGCAGAGTCAATTTGCCCAGGGAAGGAATCAGGAATTGGGCTTCCTAGCCTAAGTCTGTAACAGGGGGAAGTTTCCCATGCCTGTTGAGGTCAAGGACCTCAAGGATCTGTAGTTAGAAGGATGCAAAGAGCACCTTCTATCTGTGAGGACTGCGATCCTCAAATTTCTATGGGGACAGAGGGTCCCATATCCATGGGATAGATGATTTCTTTTCTGGGTTTAGTCTGTTCTTTAGGGAGTCTGTATTTCCCTGTATTTGTGTTTTGGATTGTGAGGGCCAGAAGGCAGGCAGTTTCTTTACCACTGGACTTAGTCTTAAACCATTATCAAGAGGTTAACCACATGTGCTACATTTTCTGTTACAATTAAGAAGTGTAAATATGCCACCCTATGTAGGTCAGAATGGCCAGCACTATGTGTGGGCTAGCCTCCAGGAAGAATCTTCAATTTGCCCCTCATAAAGGAAGTGGAGAAAGAGGTCTTTAGAACTCAAATAGAATGCACTGATCAAGTCCCCTACCTAGTAGTCTGAAGAGATTTCGTAAAAAATCCACCTCCTTGGATTAAATCATTCTTGCCCCAACAGGTCAAGACCCCTTTGGCTCCTAGGTCAAAGGCCTTCAAGGAGGGAGCACAGAGGATGAGGTCTCTCCCCTGCCTTCTTACATCCCCAATCCTTGTGCAGCCATCCCCATGTGGGAACTCAAAAGCTGGTTCTGGTTCAGGGCAGTGCCACAGAAGAATCTACAGCCAATCAGGTTATTGCAGATGCAGCCTTTCCCCTAATCTGCCTGGTGTAGGATTGTAATATGGCTGAAGGTAAGGTGAGCCACCCTGTTGTCTGTTGCCAGTCTCTTTTGGGGGTCCCAAACACAGCCACAAGATGGCCTGCAAATTTGAGTAGGGTCTGTAGCCAAGGGCAGAGAATGGATAAAAATGCAGGAGTAGTGAAGGTGGCTCAGGAAAAATATGAAAGGGAGAGTGCAGAGAAAGAGAAAACAATCTGGGAATCAGCACATGTCTAATGTGCTGCTG
The DNA here is from genome assembly GCA_004025045.1 of Sigmodon hispidus. NCBI lineage: Eukaryota > Metazoa > Chordata > Mammalia > Rodentia > Cricetidae > Sigmodon > Sigmodon hispidus. The sequence continues at coordinate 6,702 of PVIH01023381.1, forward strand.
GCCACTACACAGAGCCCAGAAATTAATCTGTATGTACACCACAGCTTTTCATGAAGAATTTTGTAGGCAGTATGATTCATAAAAGTAAGAAACTAAGGAAATGTTCATCCAACAGAGAAGAGATGTGTATATATCCACTGTAGACTACAACTCAAGTGAGTGTGCATGCCAAGCCAAGATGACTCTCACCAACATCACACTTACTAATAAGGCCAGGCTTTAGAGGAGGACTGTGGACTCCACAAAGAGTGGGAGCAACAAGCATAACCAACACAATTGAAGCTGGGATAGCTTATAGCCTTGGGTAGAAGCAAGGGGAGGATATAAAATGTAATCTTGGGAAAAGCTTGAGCCTTGTTGATTTTTTATAAAAGTCCATCAAGCTACATACTGCCAATTTATGTGCTTTCCTATTGTTGTGATTAACTGTCCTCTGAGCCAAGCAACTGCTTTGTGACTTGATGTGTTACTGTTTACAAATGATCATTTAAGCTAGATGAGTGGGGGAGGATCATGAGACTTTACACAATTAAGTATTTAGGTGCTCCCAATCATCTGTTGTACACTGCACCATCTTAATTGAATTTGACATTGGAGAGGAGCTAGAGTGCTGTCTCAGGGTTACTGCTGTTGAAATGAAACACTATGACTCAAAGCAAGTTGGGGAAGAAAGGGTTTATCTGATTTCAACATTATAGTTTATCACTAAACAAAGTCAGGAACCCAAGCAGGGCAGGAACCTGGAGGCAGGAACTGAAGTAGAGGCCATAGAGTGGAGCTGTTTACTGATGCTTCCTGTGTCTTGCTAAGCCTGCTTTCTTATAGAACCCAGGGCCACCAGCTCAGGAGCAGCCCCACACTCAATAGGCTGGTCCTCCTCCATCAATCACTAATTAAGAAAATGCCTATAGGTTTGTCTACAGCCCAAGCTTACGGAGGTTTTAAATTGAAATTCCCTCTTCTCAGATGCCTGTATCTTGTGTCAAGTTTACATAAAACTAGTCAATACAAGAACAAAGGCCTTGGAGACTAGAGAAAGCAAATCCATCTTTGCAACTAGACTTTATTCACAAAGTTACTAGGGGAGCTTTTGTCCCAGTTAGGTAAAGACTTTTTAGGTACAACCTATTGAAGGAGGAAAATTAAGCAGCTCCTTACATATTATGTCTAAGAAAACTTGATAAAATCATTGACTTCCTAGAGTGAACTTTTGGGCAGTTATATCTCTGTCTTTGGAAACCTAAAGGAAGGTACAAACACTGCTTACAGCTGTCCCGGGAAAAGAATTTCAGTAACATGAATATGTACTATGATTATGTAAAAGTTCAACACCAGGAAGTAATTTTAAAATATCTAGACTTGAGTCTGGAGAGATGGCTCAGTAGTTAAAAGCATTTGCTGCTCATGGGTTCTGTCTCCAGCACCAGCATGATACCTCACAATCCTCTGTTAACTGTAGTTCTAGGTGATCTGATGCCTTCTTCTGGTCATTTTGGGCACTGCAATGCTTGGGACACAGATATATACAAGCAAAACACACACACACACACACACACACACACACAAATAAAAATAAATAAATCTTTCAAAAATGTCTAGACTCAGGTTTTGACATTATATTTAACATTAATTTACACAAATACTCATTCTGACTGGTCAAACTAAGTTTTAGGAAATGGCAGGAGTGAAATGTGGCTTGACTTTAAGAGCATTTGTTTTTATTCAGAACAGTATTTCCCATCTTTTGCCTGCAGGCAGGGAAAGTCTACAGTATTTATTTTGTTTGTTTTACTCTGAATTTGTAAGTCTTTAAGTAGCTTATATTATTATTATAGGGGAAGAAAAGTGACTTGCTTAAAGTTGTACTTAAAATTCTTGCTTCCTAATTTCTGTATTTTTAAATATTGAAATTAAAATTGTATTACTTCTGTTTTGAAAAAAAAAAAGAAAAGAAATGTGGCTTGAGGGCAGCAGGGCTGCCAGCGACTTCCAGAGTATAGCAAGAGAATCAGGTGACAGTTAGAGGGTAGCTTTGTGTCTAATGTCACCTTGAGTTTGAGGTTTTTTACAACCACACTTGGGTGTCAGTGGGAGTCGGGCAGGAGCAAGGATGTACTTCTGTTTGTAATCACTGTCCTTCGATGAGCCTGCTGAAGGTTCTAGAAATGCACTAAGTCGGGGGGCAGCTTTAACTCAAAACTGTTGTTTTCAAGAAGAAAACAAAAATAAACTAATATTGAAGGCCAAATATTTAATTGCTGCCTTTCTTCGTGGCATCTTCAGAGCTTGTTGGGACACTTTCTTCAGTATATTCTCAGGAATATAAGGACATGACAATATTTGAGGTAGGTGACCAAAGGACATACACAGAGCAGGGTGCAGTTGGTACTGCAATCCAGACTTTTCCTAGAGCTCATGCCCTGGCACATCCTTCCTCTCCTTGTCTAGAGGCTCACAACTGTGTGTAACTCTGGCTCCATGGAATCTTATACTGTCTTCTGAACTTCATATGCATTTATACACATGAACATATACCCATACACAGACACACATAACTCAAAAATATTAAGAAAATAAAAATTGAATAAAATGTTAATGAGCCCCTCCTTGTCTGTCCCTGTGCAGGGGGACAGGGGGTGTCTCTGCAAACACCACAGCCAGCAGAATAATGATCCACAGAATGCAATTAGGCAGTTAGGTTCAACACAACTCAATAGTCAGTGTTGGTATTTTTAAGAGTTGACCTCAAGTAGCTTATTTTAGTCATATTTAAGCATAGCACAATTTGGTGAAAAATTTCCTTGTGATAATTAACTCAATCCCATGTACATAACAAAGCTTAAGACATGGCTACATTGAAACTCTTTGTAAAGTACACATGACATCTTCCATAAGAATGGGTTCTGTAGATTAACTGGAAAACAAAAAGCAAAGGTCTGGGGGAAAGATCCATTAGGTCTCAGCCACACAGATAGCACAAAAATCACAGTCTATTAACCATGTCTGCTCCCAGATTTCTGGGTAGGAAACAGGTTTTATATATATATATATATATATATATATATATATATATATATATATATATATGTCTTCCTTTGAAGAGACAGCCCTGTGTGTTTAATAGTTCTGTTTTCTCTAGTACTTATCTTTGAGTACACAAACCTCCAGGCCTCTCTCATGTGCCATTTTCATTATTTGGTAGAGGGAGACATAGAGTCTGATGTTAGCCTTCTAATAAATATTTCCTCCTATGCATATATTACTTCACTAACTGGATAAATACATGCAGAATTCTTTTCATTAAAATTGAAATTATGAACCTAGAAAAGGGCTTTGATGGACCATCAAGGCTGTTTGCTTGAGTAGCACAAAGTTCCCAAATTTTCCACATTGTGGGAGCAGGGGCAAGCTGAGCCCAGAAGGAAAGCATCACCTACTCAAAGATACAGGGAAAGTCAGGGTGCAGCCCTCAGAGCAGGAAAGAGATCATTGAAGATGATCAGGACATGGGATATATTACAGTGAGGCCACACATGCTAACTCATTCAACTCTTATGTTTGATCTACCTCATGCATGGGGAAGGTCATTCCTTCCCAACAGAGCTATTATGAAGATCAAATAAACGAGGAACTTTTTGACACGTTTATTTGAGCAAACTGAAGTCTCTGGAAAGCTACTTAGCAACACAGAAGTCAAGGGAAGCAATTTTCTTGGGGGTGATTTTAGAATTTCAGGAACACATCTGAGGTCAAGAGGAAACACTTCAAAGGCTTTGACTATGAGTGGCAATGTAAAAAGTGAGAGACTTCAAGCAACCCAAAGTTTCTAACACCAGGACAGCTAAATACAATAAGAAATATGATATGATATCATCTTCAAAGATGGCTTTATAAATGATATCAAATGATATAGAATATACCAAGTAGATTACTATGAGCTATAAATATGTGCATAGGAAATGAGAATTAACATCATCATATCATTCAAAGTGTTGTGGGCTTAGAGATGAACTTCAATGTTCTTTCATGTTAAAAACCTATAAACTGTGGAGTGCTGGGTTCCATGCCAAACGCTAGAAATAATGCTTTAACAATACTTGTTAATTCTCTATGCAAGACATAAAATTTTCAGTCACATTAAATGAAGTTTGAAAGAAAAACACACACAGTTTACAAGGTCTACATTAACACCAATGAATGCAGCAACTTTTCTTGGAGTGACATGAACAAACATCTACTCACCCCAGACCAGTGAGAAACCATAGTAATGATTTTATGTAAGTTTAGTGTGAAGCAATAAATTTATTGGGATTGCTTTTCTTTTGAGACCCTCTAAATCTATAGATTTAATGACCCTCTTCTGAACTCTCCTTCCATGAGGGAATTATCAACAGGCCTGACCTCATTGAAGGACGCCTGTGGATAATCACAGCTGCTCTGGTAAAAATAGTAATGCCTGTTATGCTCCAAGGAGAGTGTTACACAACACAACACTATCAGCAGCATTCTAAATACCTACAGGTTTGACTGTAAAATTCCATTTCCTAAATCTAAAAGTTTTCAAGTAGTCCACTGGACTAGAAGGTGTACACTGGACTCCTTCAAGTTTTGTGATGAATTTCTCCAAAGTATACTCCACATTGTTCTTGACACCATGTTCTCAAAAGGCAATGTTTCTCATCACACACACACACACACACACACACACACACACACACACACACACACACACACGCTTCACCAAAAAGATGATTATGGATGAATCTCAACCCTTAAGACAACTGTAGTACTTAATCGTGACTGATAACTGAATTGAGAAAAAACCTAGGAGATTGACAAAGCATGCCATAGAGGGTGTGATGGCCTCTCCAAAGAACTTTAGCTGAAGAGAGAAGACCTTTCCGAGATGGGGTGCTACCATCCTCTGTGCTGGGAATGAAACAGGG
>PVIH01023381.1:11747-25051 GCA_004025045.1 Sigmodon hispidus
CCAAAAAAAAAAAAAAAAAAAAAAAAAAATCCTTCCTTATGTTGTCAATCGTAGACATTCTGTAATCTTATTCTGCTTTTGTTTTTCAGGCTTGAGATGGAACCCCAGGGCTTGCACCACTGAACTACATTCTCAGTGCTTCTTTAGATAAATGATGTAAGTTATCTTATCTTATACTTACTATAATTGCCCAGGTTGGCTCTAACTCATGATCCTTGTGTGTCAGCCTCATGATGAGTCCTAATAAACTCAAAGTAAAATTTGAAAAGCTGTACCACTTATGTCCCCACTAACTGGATCTTAGATGGCTTGTTCCTATTTGGAATGAAGTAACAATGAAAATGTTATCACTTAAACCCAGAGCTGTGCATCTGTACCTATGCTTACAGAGTTATCCAGACTTTGCCACAAGACGGGATTTAATCATGGCAAAGCTGTTCCCTCCAGGAGCTCATCGCAGGACCACACTTTCAGACTTTCCATCACCCATGTATCAGGCTACCATACTCCCAGGATAACATCATGGTTCATCCAGTTCTGTGCACCTCCACACAATAGAGCATTTATCTGAGCCTTGCCAGGTGGCTTGGGAACAATGACTAGAGAAAGAGCCTCATTGTTCGATAATAATTTACAACAGCCTGGGAAAATATTTCTATCTTGTAAAATAATGTTCTGCATGAACAGAGATACACAGTTCCTGGAAGAGGAAAAAAAAGAGAGAGAGAGAAACTTCTTTCAGAAGCTAGCCACATAGGAAATCAATTTCATTCATGTAGATGTGTAGTGACATTGAATTCCCCATGGCCATTTCCCAGACTCTGAAAGAACTTTCTGCTTAGGCTGAAAGCAGTTATGCATCATCTTAGATGATGCCAGAACAGATCTTGTGATGCAGCTTTGGGTGCTACTGATATCTCAAGGAGATATCAAAAGGTGTGGGGAATAAAGAAGAAAGCAGAGACCCAAGACATACAGACTTCACTTTTTATTTTCCAGAGCCTTCCAGAAAAGCCATCAAATTATGATACCAGCGGGTTGGTGCACTAATAAAGCTGATGTCCTCACATCACTTCAATAACCAGGTAAGGACCACAATTTCAATATGTGAGCTTTTAAGGGGCTGTCAAAACCCAGAGGAATGAGAAAAACAAAGAGGTAGAATATTGCGATAGGTTGCGCTCATGAACGGCTACTATTGTGGCCTGCCAGGATTCATCTCATTGGTGACATGATATAGAAAGCACTGAGTATCCTTGCATCTAAGAAGGAAGAATCTAAATCGTATGTGATGGTAAAAAGTAGTTAATGGGAAACTGAAGATGAATGCAGTTGCCCTGGAAGTGTGGGATGTAATTCAGATCTTTGAAAGGCAAAGAAGCTATAGATTTTGTTATAGTGGAAGGATGCTCTGAGGGGCTCTTTCACCCTTGTGTCTATTGAGGGTTTGGGATGAAGCATCCTTGTATGATAGAAATGCCCAAGAGTCATGGTGTTTGTAGGAAGGAGTTTGGTTAACACAGAAACAGTGAGTGCTCCAGGAAAGGAACAGGTTCAAATAAAACTTTCAACAAGCCTTAAAAGCTCTCTGGCTTATTCCTGAGCATGTAAAGCAATGACCCATTTGGCCTACGGGAAACTGGAAATCATTATTGCTGTTCATCTTGTGAGTCTTTAATCAAGAAACATATTTTTTCCAAGAATCTTTCGTGTATCCACCCCTCTAGTTTTTGTCCACTAGGATAATCAACTAAAATTGAAATCAGGATTCCTGGGTTCAGTCAGCTCATGCTTCTTCAATCATGATTTATCTGAAAAGCAGAGAGTTTCTGGATCACCATCCAATGAGGCAGCTGTCAAGTCCCCTAAGGAATAACACCCATCAGTCAAATAGATTGTCTTTGTCTTTAAAAGAGACTGTTTCATAGGCTGGGCTCTCTTGGGTGCAGATTATAAAATAAGAATTCAGTAGCAAGTGGTTTCTTGTAATACAAACCTGTAAGGTTTTCCATGGTGGTTTTAGCTGTTTCAGACCATGGTTTCTTTTCTCTGCATCTTCTTGTGTTCATATGTGGTAAAGTAGAGCATCATGGAGAATGCAATGAAACCAAGCATCTCATCTCAGAGGAGAAGAAGGTGGAGACTGAGAGAAGAAGGTATGGGACAAGAAATATCTCCCAGGAACATGCCCAAGTGACCTGCTTTCTTCAGTCAGCTCCATTCTTAAGTCTCTATCACTTTTCCATAATGAAGTCAGAGTATGACCTGATCTGTACATTTGTACCTTGATAAAGTTAGGGGCCTGGTGGTGCAATCCCTCCAGCAGCACTGACATATTAAGACAGCCTAGGCATGTGAGACTTTGGGTTAGACATTTCATATCCAAACTGTCGTCACTGGAAGTGATCCTTAAGCATGGGTAGGGGAGTGGGGAAATAAAATAGTGAAAGAAAATATGTAAGCAATGACCTGGTTACTACTGTGGACAGCTGTGCTAATTTTATATTAACTTGTCACAAGCTAGAATTATCTAAAAGAAGAGAACCTCAGTTGAAAAAATGCCTTCATAAGAACTGACTGTAGGGTATTATCTTAATTGGTGGTTGGTGGAGGAGGGCCCAGTCCATAGCTTGTGGTGCTACCTCTGAGATGACAGTCCTGAGTTCTATAAGAAAGCAGGCTGAGCAAGTCATGGGAGCAAGCCAGTGTCACCCCCTCCATGGTGTCTGTATCAGCTCCTGCTCCAGGTTCCTGTCCTTGTTTATGCTCCTCTCTTGACTTCCTTTAGAGATGATGATGCAGAGTAACATGGAAGTGTAAGCCAAATAAAACCTTTAGTTCCTAACTTGCTTTTAGGCTATGGTGTTTCATCACAGCAATAGTAAACCTAACTAAAATAACATCCAAGGCCCACTCTAATGAGAAATTGTGCAATATAATATGGAAAGCGCTGGGTGTAATTGCATCTTGAGAGTGAGGAATTGAAAGTATTTTCCAAGGATAAAGCAGTGGAAAGCACTGAGATGGAGTGCAGAGGGGCTATGGGTACAGGATGAGCCATCCACTAACATGTCTGTGGCAGGAGGCAAGTAGTAGCTTGAATTAGAAATGGTTTTTGTTGTATCTTTGTCTTGGATTTGTAGATGTGATTGAGGTTCCTGCTATTTTAGAATCATCCCTCCACCTTTCACAATGGTTCCATTGACCAGGTCTGTGATGTCACTGGTTCCCTGGCCTTAGAGGCCATTCAGTGGTTGGCTTCTGCCTTGAGACTAGTCACTAACATTTTCTTTTCCTTGAATCTGAAATACAAAGACTGGAGAGTCAGAGTCACTGCAAACATATGCCACAGACATCCCATTTACTTTGACAACTAAGGCACAAAGCTCTCTTGTTTTCTCCTACTGAGTGTTGTCCACACCTCATTCTTGAGAGAGTTTCTAGTTTGTTTTCTGTTGCTTATTATTTGCACAGTGTTAAGATGTTTTTGTTTTTGTCTTTGAGACAGGACCTCATTTTGTAGTCCTAGCCCTAGCTGGCCTAGAACTTGGTATGTAGACCAGGCTAATGCTGAACTTACAGAAATCTGCCAGAGTCTGACTCCCAGGTGCTGTAATTAAAGGTATATTCCATCATACCCAGCTTAAGATGTATTTATGTACACTAAACAAAAAAATATTGAATAGAATAGTGTGGCCCAGTTTATTTTGTGTGTGTGTTTGGGGGGGCAAGGGAAGAGAGGATCCAAACTCCCAGTCCAGTGAAAGAGAGTAAGGAGGGATTGATTATATAAGCAAAGGGGTCAGCATCATGATGGGAAAACACACAGAGACAGTTGAGCTACTGGGAGCTCACAGGCTCTGGACTGATAGTTGGAAACCTGCATAGGACTAAACTAGGCACTCTAAATGTGGATGACAGTGTATGGCTTGGGCAGATTGTAGGGTCTCTGGCAGTGAGACCAGAGTGCATGAACTGGCTTTTTGGAGCCCATTCCCTATAGAGCTTTCATATGGTGGATGGCTTTAGTCCTGCCTCAACTTGATATGCAGACTATATTGACTCCCTGTGGGAGTCCTTATCCTCTCTGAGAAGTGGATGAGGGGTAGGGTGGGGAGAAGCTGGGGGCTAGTAGGAGGAGGGGAGGGAAGTGTGTATGTAAAATAAAAAAAACTTTTAAATAAAAAATAAAACTTTCAAAAAAATGACAAATAGATTTAATACCTATTTACTACTAATAGTGGGCACACACATCAGGACAGAAAAGTTTCTGTACAAAGCAGGCATCACTGTAAAGCTGCAGATGTGTTCAGCATTAACAAAAAAGTATGGCTATCTGTCTTACTGATCACAAGAGCACAAGCATATCTTCACATGTTTAGTTAGATTTTAATGAGAACAAAGCTGTTAATCCCGAGCTCTCCAGAAAAAGGGAAATCTGTTTGCCTTTTCAAAAAATATGAGCATTTAAGCTGTGAGTTAAGTAATCCTTTGGCCAGCAGGCACCCATACCTCAGTGCATTAAATGTTTCTCAATCATCCACCTTGTTCATTATAGAAAAGTAAATTTACTTAGCCACTAAATACCAAATGTTCACTTAGATAACATTATGGAATATGATCAAGAGATTTTCTTTCTTGTGAAATAATTGCCTCAAAGCTGCATAAACACCAAGGGCAAATCTTCCAGGGAATAAGAGCAGGGGCCTTGACAGCTGCAGATTTAAGTGCCTATGAAAATTCCTTTCTCCTTTCTCAAGGCAGCTATAGCTCACCCACATTACCCTCCTGTGGGGAAGCTTGCAGTGGGTGAGTGTCCAGACTTCTGTCAGGAGGTATAGTTTGAGAATCTATTCTCATTTGATTAATAATGAGACACACAAAGACCAGGAAGAGTTCTAGGTTGGAGGCATTGAAATCTGATACTGTTTCCATGGTCAAACACTGTCTTGTTGTGTAAGTGGGTGAATCCTTCCCCAGGCCTCAGTTTCCTCACTGTAAAAGGCTCATCAGAGATTCTTTTAAATTCCATTCTGTGAATTAATAAATAAGCTTAGCTATAAGGACTTAATAGTTGAGTCTTTTGGGGGTTTATTTATATTTTATTTCTCTCTAATAATAACACTAGGATAAGGATAACAGTAGTTGATCATGCACCACTCTGAGTACTTCATATCCACTGCCCGATCTAATTCGCACCCTGGTCTTAGGAGATGAGTACTAAGATTTTTCCTGAGTTTCAGATCAGTAAACTAAGGCACAGAATAATAAAGTAACTTGTTTATGGTCCAACTGTAAGAAAGTAAATGAAAAAGTAAGCATTTATATCTAGAATATCTGGCCCAGACTTAAGCCAATATACTGTCCTGTCTCTCCCAACAAAGCTTAGCCAAAAAAGAAACACTGCTATTGTGGTTTATATGCAGAGTCTCTACCACTGACCAATGTCCCCAGCTCCTCACTGGGATATTTTAGGCAGGGACTTTACCACCCGGCAATAGTTCATAGATTCTTAAACCATGGGTCATGACCACATATGGTGTTACATAGCAATGTAGAGGCTGTAAACAAACTGACAACAATAAAAGACTACTGAGTGTGAGACAAAAATTAATTAAAAAATAAACATAATGGCTTTGAGATCTTTCTGGTGGTACTTGCTCATGTTCACACTTTCACTTGTGCCACCACCAATGAAACAACATGGCTCAGAGTCTACTTATATTTTACATATTGTGGTTTTATTCAGCTTACATACAATGCTTTCTGCTTTGTAGAAACATCATATTTTAATTACAGCAAAAAAAGGGCTTAGAAGGCTTAGGAACCCATTATCCCTCAGCATGGATCAAATCAGTATACCTAGATTGTATTATACTGGAACATTTGATCAAAAATACAGTTTGAGTTGCTGATTTGAACTTTATAAAATGCCATTGTGATAATTCATCTTGGTTTTCAGCTTGACTGCATATGGAATCAACTGAAACCCAAGTGCTGGATAGCTCTGGGATGGATTTTCTTGGTCAGATGTTTTGAAGCATGAAGATGCATTTTAAATCTGGCTCACACCTTCTGGAGATAACCCACACACATGAACGTGGAAAAGGGAAACTGCTTTCTTCTGTTTGCCCTCACTCTTCCTGGTGAGGCCATTTATCTTGTTTCTGGGGCATTCCTTCACTCATGTTAAAACCTACTTCTGCAGGGTTCCAATGTAGAAACCAGCAACTTTTCAGAAACCCTATAGTCTTTCAGTGCCAAATAAGGATTGCTGAGACAGCGAGCCTCATGGACTGAGCAACTACTGGATTCTTAGCATCCTCAGTGTGAAGTAGACATTAGCCATCATTGGTCTATCTAGAGCACATCCTATAAGTTTTTCCATAATCTCCCCCCCAACACACACACTGTTCCCTAGAGCAGTGGTTCTCAACCTGTGAGTCACATACTGGATATCATGCATATCAAATATTTACATTATCATTTATAACAGTAGAAAATTGCAGTTATAAAGTAGCAACAAAATAATTTAATGGTTGGTGGTCATGACAACATGAGGAATTGTATTAAAGAGTCAAGGCATTAGAAAGGTTGAGAACCAATGCTCTAGTAAACCCTGACTTATATGGATATTAAGTAAAATTTGGCCTGTGATTAAGACAGAATTACCAATAATTTCTGTGATGGCCCTAATCCCACTTCTGCTATTTTGTACTATGCATTTATGTGGAACAGTGTTCTTGATATTAATAAAATCATATGTCAACTCTGAAAATTGTTGAAGACACTCTAGTTCTATCTATGCCCTGCAGCATCAACAATTCAGCCAAATTTAATTCTCCTTGCAAAAATTAAGACAACCCATCCATCTCATTAGTATGCAAATCTGTTTTTATCTTTAGAAATGGCAAAATTATACACATGCCAAAGGGGTATTTGTAAACAAATTCTTGGAGCTGCTGAGATGGTTCAGCAGTTAAGAGTATCTATTACTCTTTAATAGGACCCAAATTTGATTCCTGGCACCCACATGGTGGCTTACAACCACCATAATTCAGTCACAGGGATCTGACAATCTTTTCTGGCCTTTCACATGTACACAGACATGCATGCATGTGGGCAAAACATCCATGCACATAAGATTAATAAAAATAAATAAATTAAAAATAAATGAATAAATTTCTATATTATTTATCATTAGTAAATGTTTTGTTGTGTATTTATTTTATCTGATTCTCATACATATATGATTTACATGCACAGAAAATATTCTTGGGTAAAAGGAGTTACAAGTATTTAAAAAGCTTGGAGTAGAGAATAAAACTTGCTGAGAGTAGAACTCATTAAGCAACAAGGGCAAAGGCAAAAGATATGTATTAGGACACCAAATCTTAAGTTCAACTTTTTAACTGAAACTGATATAGAAAGGGAGTCTGACAGGTTGAGGATAAAGTCTTGCAGGAACTCAGAACTTCTTGCTTCTGCTTTATTTCTGGGGTTCTGTTTAAAGTCTCCAGATCCTTGCTATCATGAGCTGTCACTTGTGTTTTTGATCTTGGTCCTTCTGACAGGTATAAGATGGAATCTCAAAGTAGTTTTGATTTAAATTTCCCTGATGGCTAAAGATGTTAAGCATTTTTTTGTTTCTCATCCACTTGATATTCCTCTGTTGAGAGTTCCCTATTTGAATCTATACCCTATTATTTTTTTTAAAAAAAATGGATTAGTTTACATCTAGATTCTTGAGTTCTTCATATATTTTGGATATTTGCTCTCTGTCAGATGAGGAGTTAGTGAAAATCTTTTCCCATTCTATAGGCCATCATTTTGTCTTATTGATGGTGTTCTTTGCCTTTCAGAAACTGTTCAATTTTATGAGACCCCATCCCATTTATTAATTGTTTATCTTACTGACTGTGCTTTTAGTGTTCTGTCTGGGAAGTTGTCTCCTGTGTCAATGTGTCTAAGTATTTCTCTTCTATTAGATTTAGTGTATCTGGTTTGATCTACTTGTACTTGAATTTTATGCAGGGTGATGGATATGGATCTATTTGAATTCTTCTACATGCTGACATCAAATTAGACCAGCACCATTTGTTGGGGAGTGACATAAAAACCTAGTGCAGTGGAAACCCCCTAGAATCTATGAGAATGACCCTATTAAAGTGTCCTAGTAAGAGAGGATATGGAAACCAAACTGAACATCTTCTATAACCCACAAGGCTTGCAGTTGTGAGACTGTGACATCAACCCATCTAGAAAATCTTTAGCCTATAATCTGTCATCACAAAACTTGTGAGAGAGGTCACCAATGACTGGTCCAACTTGAGGCACATACGGCCATCACAAGAGGGAGTCCATGCCTGACACTGCCTGGATGGCCAGGAACCAGAGGCAGAAAAGCCAAAAGACACAAAATAGAACCAAACATAACTGGCAAAAATGTGTAGTCAATGGAATGATTCTGGATTCTGGTTTGTCCTCAGAGAAACATCATCCCACAACTAATAGGAGCAGACCCACAACCAAACATTAGGCAGAACCAGAGGAACCCGACAAAAGATAGGAAGGAAGGATTGTAGGAGCCAGAGGAGTTAAGGACACCATAAAAATGCAGCCCACAGAATTAATCAAGCAGGGCTTATAGGGATTCACAGAGACCCAAGAAACAAGCATGAATCTTGTATGGTTCTGAGTTAGGTCCTCTGCATATGTTACAGTTGTGTGTCTTGGTGTTCTTGTGAGACTTCTAACAGTAGTAGTAGGGATATTTCTGACTCTTTTGCTTGTGTTTGGGACCATTTTCCTCCTATTAGCTTGCCTGGTCCAGCTTTGATATGAGTGTTTGTGCCTACTCTTATTGTATAACTTATTATGGCATGTTCCATTGATATTCCTGGAAAGCTTGTCATATTTTTGAAGGGAAATGGGGGACAAATGGATCTGGAGAGAGAGGAGGTGGGAGGAGTGACTGGGAGGAGTGGAGAGAGAGGGGAAATTGTAGTTGAGATGTAATATATGAGAGAAGAGTAAAAAAAGGAAAAGGAAGAAAAAAGAGAAAAATGATTAAATTTGCATTGCATTTAGCAAGCATAATATAATGCACAGCTTGGATACTAATACTCAATAAAAGAACAAGAAGACCATATATTAAATTAGTTCCCAACTTCAGATTTTTTTTAAATCGGCCTTCCATTAGATGGAAAGAATATCAGTTTCAATAATTTCTTCATGAGGACTAGGCACCTGAGATTGGGCCCTACTCTGCAGAATTGAGATTGTAACTGAAGACTTCAAGGGCCACTATAAAGACTACAGGAGGATTCTAGTGGCTACCAGTGTGTGCCACAGCCCATACACTACTCTAGGTGTTGTTTGCAGCTGCGTGTGCATGCGTGTGCTTGTGTGCCATGTCACATGTATGCCTCTACTATGTGTACCTTGACTGTGTATTCCTTGGCCATGTGCCCCAAACCATGTGTACCTATGTGCATATGTAGCTGAGCTGTGTTTCCAGATGTGTTGCAAGTGTTCATAGACGGTGTGTCCCTGGGCCATGTATACACCAGTGCACATGTTCCTGGGCTGTGTGTGCCAGGCCCCACATATTAGCATCAGCAAATCTTTTGCAGAAGGATTTCTCTTAATGTCAGCAAGCACAAATGGCTTATTTGTTCCCTGATGGCCCATATTGAGGAAAAACAGCCTCATTCTCCATTAGTGTGCCAGGGAGCAAAGTCAGGCATTACTTTAAAAAAAAATCAGAGCAACAACAAAGACTTCTAGAATAAAACTGCTAAGGGTTTCTTCTCAGTGCCTCTCATGTTTCTGCTAATTTCTGTTATTCTCAGAAGGGAGTCTCAGCAATTTGATGTGAACTGGGATCCCTGGAAAAAGATGGCTGTTTCTCAGGTCACTGTACATGGTATTTCAATTCACTTTCTGCTTGTTTAAGACACCAGAACCTGGGTAATGCATGGAGAAGGGAGGTCTGTTTCATTGCTGTTTTGGAAGCTAGTTAGGGCTCATTTCTAGCAAAGGCCTTCTTGTGGCATCATGCCATAGGCAAAGGGCTTTCATTCCTATCAGTCCCATTCCTGAGAAAAGTAACACACTCCTATTGCAAGGGAGAGGGTTATGAAGGAGAGTTACAGATAGACTAAAAAAAATAGCAAAAGGGGTCCCGGAGATGGTGGTGGTTTCTTGATCCCAGAACACATTTCAAGGAGAAATGGTGGGAAGGCACAGGAGCAGGTTTCTAGACAGAACCAAAACGGGGAAAGAGAGGACCGGAGTGTGTCTATCCCAGACATTCATTTGGTGTATTTCCCAGGCATAGGGTTTCTCTCATCCTGAGGGAGAAAGCTGTCATTTCTGATATCTCCACAGCTGAGGTTCTTTCTTTCCTGGACATTTAATCTTTGGTTCCAGAGAACAAATAAATTTGTCAATCCCCTAGATGACCATTAGCACCCCCATTACAAGTACCAATTTATTTATGACAGCATAGTTCTCATGACTTAATCACATGGTGTCATGTGTGTGTGTGTGTGTGTGTGTGTGTGTGTATGTGTGTGTGTGTTTGTGTATATGCATGCACATGTGTTGCAAAAGCTTGACCCCAAGGGCACACCTCCTAGACAAAAACTTTTCCATTGTGCTACATCTCTAGTCTTTCACTGGTGAACTTTATACCAATATTCAACTATCTACCTTCTTATAACTTTTTATGTTAAAACAGATTCTCACTAAGTTGCTCAGGCTGAACTTGAATCTATTTCAGGAATTCACAAAAAAAGGGCAGGTCACACTCTTGTGATCATTGCTATGGAAAAGCTAAAATGAAAGGATCCCTGGGAGTGACTGGCCAGCTAGTACAGATTGACTAGGGAACTTGGTCCTAATGAGAAAACAGCTGTATGTTCAAGGATGTGAACAGCACTCATGAGATTGATGCCTAAGGCTGTCCTCTAGCCTTCACAGGTACAGGCAAATATATGCACATGTGCTTGTTATATACAGGCTTTAACACATACACACACACACACACACACACACACACACGCATGATAGAGACAGAGAGACAGAGAGACAGAGACAGAGACGGGGGGGCAGGAGGGGGAGGGAGGGAGGACTGAATGTTTTGAAGAAGGCACCCAGAAGCATAGCAAAGTGTCATCTCAAGTTCAGATAATGACCTGGCCACTTACACTACCCAAAATTCTTGTATTTTATCTTCTTTATAGATAGGGGCTAAAGTATAACTTCCTGATTCCCAGCTTGCTTTGTGCATAATTGCTTTAGAAGGAATTTCATATATTAATGCCATAGAAGTGCTTTCTGACTACAGAATTATTATGAAGAAACATGGATTGTGAGCTAGAATTTGTAAAAGAAAGAGTGAAGAAGACATTTCTAGTTTGAGAAAATGAAACCAAAAACTCTAAAGCTTGGATGGAAGTAGCATGCCAGTGTCACAGGAGAGAACCATTCAAGGGCAAAAAGGTGCAGAAGTGTGGGTTTCAGGTCACCAAGGACCTAGTGCATTTCAAGTGCAATGGGGAAGCTTCTGAAGGGTTAGACACAGAAGAGGGTATTATCAGAGGTGCAGAATAAAGATGCAGTGGAGGATGAGCCCAGTTTCAAACTCTTTCCACCCTGACTTTTTTATATCTGAGAACAGTTTACATGACCGTGATATATAAAAACATAAAGCCAGCATTCAAATAAGACATTTATTGACAATGAGTCAAAAAAGGATTGTATTTTCAAACAACTCTTTGATACACATATCATTTTACCAGTATGAAAGATGAAAATACTTTTCTATACTACTGGTATGGGTATGCTTTTATCATTTTTATGTGAACAACTAAATCTTGGCTGAATATTTGATACTACAGGATGCAGAAAATCTGGAACATTTTCCATAGTTGATCAGAGCTTTATATGTGAGATGAGATTATCACTTCATGTAAATAACACACATCTATAATATATATATATATATATATATGTATCAGGACCATTTTAGAAGTTTTTAGAAATCTGTCCTAATCCTAGCTTCGTACAACAATTTTTAACAAACTTCAAGCCTACAGCAGACTTTTTTAAAGTTGAGCATTCTGACTCAACACAATAAAAAAAAAATCCTAATTTAATCCTTACATGCAGAGGAATAGGAATAAGATTAGAAACTCTCATTTTCTACAGTTAAGTTATTTGTGTTTCAGAGCTAGTGAGATGGCCCAGTCATTAAAAGAATCTGATGCTCTTGTAGAGGATTCAGGTTCAATTCTCAGCCACCACATGGTGGTTGACAACCGTATATCACTCCAGTCACAGGAAACTGATGCCTTTTTCTAGCTCCACTGATTCTACATGCATATGGTATAGACATGCATGAATGCAAAAGTCACATACATAGAAAAGAAAAATTTTGAGATATGTTTCTATAAAAGAAAAGAACTTTGTATGTATAGTGAAAATACTGCAATTTATAACATAAAATAGTCTCTTCTGATCTGAGATGATTCAGGCAACATTCATTGGCGTCACCCCATGACTGTATGCATAGTACAAGGTTTGTATGTTGAGTGTTCAGGACCAATGTTGCAGAGATGGTAGGCTGTATTGCACAGGGTAATGCTGCTACAGTAATCTTGAATTTATCACTTGTTTGATTTTCCATTAACATATAGTCACTCCACATTCAGAGACCTCTCAGTATTAGCAAACATTTGACACTCACTCACACCTCATATTTAGTTATTTGGTTGTGCAGCCCATCTTTTAAGAACTGTGAAATAGTTTATTGGTTAGTCTTCTTTGAAATTTGTAGAAGTCAGCAGAGAAAAGCTATACTCTGTTCTGCCAGCCCTTTAAATCCATCGCAGGTCTTTGTAGTGCATCATTTTCCACAAAGATGAGGCATACACAATATGATGTCATCATGTGTTTCAGGGACCAGAAGCATGATTTTGTCTGTATCCTATGTGACTTTTCACTTGAGTTTAAGAATGAGATAAGGGATTATTATTATTATTATTGCTATAAGGAATACAGTTTCTGTCAAAAATCAAAGAGTAAGATGCTTGTACTTCAATATGGAGGTTTCTCAGAAAATTGAGAATCAATCTACCCAAGGACCCAGCAATACCACTTCTGGGTGTATACCCTAAAGAGGCACATTCACACTCCAAAGGTATTAGCTCAACTATGTTCATAGCAGCATTATTTATAATAGCAAGAACCTGGAAACAACCTAGATGTCCCTCAACTGAAGAATGGATTAACAAACT
>PVIH01023382.1:0-24949 GCA_004025045.1 Sigmodon hispidus
AGCCATCTGTATCTGGTTGTATAATCTAACTAAATCTCCACACAAACAGAGAATTTACACAATGCCAGAAGCTTCTGAATACAAAATATTTAGATTTGTTTAGTGCATTTAGTCAGTAGGAATAAGTCTACTTCAATGGAGTTCAGCATCACATTTTCTGTATTTTTACTTTTTTATAAAATTATTTTTGTTTTATTTACTTTTAATTATTATTGCTATATTTATTTATCATGTTGTGAAAAGAAACAAAAAACAACTTTTGTGATTCACATCTCCTTCTGCCATGTGGGTCCAGGTATCAAACTCAGGTTAAGAATCAGTGCCAAGTTATTTTACCCACTGAGACATTTCACTGGCTCTTAAGAACATTATCAAGGGGTTGTTTTTAGATGCTTTAAAACATTAACTAACATGCAAGATTTAAGTTGCAAAGCTTGGACTGTGTTTCTTAGGCAACACAAGAAAGTAATCTACTGGCGTTAAGTTTGCAAAGAGGAAATGTTATATATTTATATGTGATATGTTATATATTTAATAAAATTTCAAAATTTTATAATTTTTTATTTTTTTAATAAATTTTATCAATATACACAACCAACTTTCCCCATAATAAAATTAAAAATACATATCATTGAAACTCAATTATTTAGCCTTTTACTCAAATATCAAAAACTTTTTGATCTGTGTCTGCCTAGAAGGAAAAATGGAAGTTAAAAGTAATGGTGGCAAGAAAACATAAGTTACCCTGACCTTCAATCAAGGTCATCTTGAAGCAGAAGGATGCCTTCAGAGAGATGATGCTGTCAATGAGGTCCAGTTAGGTCTGACAATGTCATCAGCTGTTGGATATCATTCATTAAAAGCAAGACTATTTCAAAGGTTAAAAGAAACATCTGGGGCTATAGTTTCTGAAATGCGGTCAGAAATAAACAGCTAAACGATGCTTGTTTACATTATCAGAGGACTAGTCCATATCATGGAAGGAAACATGACAACAGGTAGGCATGGGACTGAGAGCTTACATTCTGATCCATAGGCAGGCCTAGAGAAACAACATAGAGACTGTGAAAGCCAATGGGGACTTCTGAGGTTGAAGTAATGCATTTTGCATTGAGATATGATTAAAAGCCTTTGGGGGTCAGGGAGTGAAATGTGGTGGTTTGAATGAGAATGGATCCCATAGGTTCATCTATCTGAATGCTTTTAGTCATCAGGGAGTGGATTAGAAGGATTAGGAAATGTGGAAGCATGCCACTGAGGGTGGGCTTTGAGAATTTTGGAAAGAAGAAGAGCAGAGAAGATGCCAGGCAGATTTAGAGGAAGGAAGATGAAAATGCTGCACTGAGAAAAAGGTACCAAGCCACATGGCTAAACATGGATAAGAATCATAGGTTAATTTAAGAGTGAGAGTTAGCAAATAATAAGTGTGAGCCATAAGCCAAACAATTTCTAATTAATATAGACCTTTGTGTGATTATTTGGGACTAAATGGCCACTGGGCTGGCCAGGTGGGACAGAGAAACTTCGGACTACACTCCCAACCTCTATCATTATAAAACTCTGCCCCACCTGGCCTTGAGGATCTCCAGTCATACTAATGCATCAGACACTTCCATGATCCAAACTCAAGGTTGCTTGGATAAAGGCTTTTTGTTTTTACATACAGATCCAGACTCCTTGGTGGTATTGGGGGACCCCTTGATCAGGGCATAACAAAACAAGACTGAAAACCAACAGGGAAAACTCCAAATTCTGCACCTCCATGTCTTACGTCAGAGTATTCTTCAGAAATCCTATTTCTTCCAGATTTGTTGACTGCAGCACACTTCTCTCTATTGAGCTAGTTCTATACCCAGTTAGTAGCACTCCTTGACATGTATCCCATGGCTCTGGCATCTTTGGCATCTTGGGGTCTCCAAAGCAATCTAAGCTTTACCTTCACAGCTTCACACATGATCTCTCTGGCTTCATCTGCTTTTTTTAACTGTGGAGGAAGATTCTACAACCTCTTTACTCCTGTATCTTTTTTTTTAATCTAAGACAAATACATATCATATAATTCCATAAAACATAAAAAATAAACAAAGTGTTTAAATGTTACAAAGCCAGTGAAAACCTGATTTTAGTCATAGTATTTCATTTTTTAAAAAATTATTTGGTGATTTTACATCATACACCTCATCAAACTCAGTTATTAGTTCTTTCAGTTTCATATCTACTCTCATGATCTCCCCATTTACAAAAAGCCCATTCATGCTGTTTAAATATCTACTGGGGCATAATTAAACATCCTGTGGCCAACTCCTTAAACAAAATGAGACCTTCTACAACCACACCCCTGTCAGAGGCCATCAATGTAGAAGTGAAGCACTGTCTCATTTAGCTATGTTCTAGCCTTGAGCTCTTGTATACAATGACATTTTTTTGAGTGAGTACATCCCCTTCTTATGTTTCTGGGTTTGTGACAGCTTGCTTAGGAGGATATTCTCCAAATCCATCTATTTGCCTGCGAATTTTAGGATATCATTTTTTCTTACTTCTGAGTAGTACTCCATTGTGTAGATGTACCACAGTTTGTTAATCCACTCTTCAGTTGAGGGGCATCTAGGTTATTTCCAGGTTCTTGCTATTACAAATAATGTTGCTATGAACATAGTAGAGCTAATGCTTATGGGGTGCAAATGTGCGTCTTTAGGGTATATGCCTAAAAGTAGTATTGCTGGATCCTTGGGGAAATTGATTCCCAGGTTTCAGAGAAACTGCCATGTTGTAGAAGATTTTCTGGCCCGTTTGTGTCAGAGGTTTTGATCTTGCCTGTGGTAGCTTTTGTCCCCCAAAGACGATTTAGATGCTTATATTAATTTCATACTGTTTGGTCTATGTCTTAAGCACATTATTTGCTAGCTCTTTCTTCTGGCCTGGTTGTGCCAGAGGTTTTGACCTTGCCTGTGGTGACTTTTGTCTCCCAAATAAATGATTGAGATGCTTATATTAATTTCATACTGTTTGGCCTATGTCTAAAACACATTATTAGCTAGCTCTTTCATCTGATTCAACCCATTTCTAGTAATCTATCTGCCGCGTGGCCTAGCCTGTTGCTCACCTGGATTCTTTACTTGGTTTTCTCTCAGGGGTCAGATGGAGACTGACTGACTCCGCCCTCCTTCTACCTGCCTCTACTCTGATTCCTGTTCCCACTTCTACGGTGCTCCACATAGGTCAAAACAGCTCCTTTATTTACAGAGAACAGTCCCACCACACTGCCATACTGCATTCCAGAGAGGCTGAACAAGTTTACATTCCCACAAACAATGGAGGAGTGTTCCCCTTGCTCCACAACCTCTCCAGCATAGGCTGTCATCTGTGTCTTTAATCTTAGCCAATCTTACAGGTGTAAGGTGATATCTCAAAGTTGTTTTGATTTTCATTTCTCTGATGGCTTCCTGTATCTTTTTTACTTTAAATTCAGAACCACATATCCAAAGATTAAAAGTTCTTCTGCTTTCTGGGGCTGGAACATGGACTACCTCCCTCCTTGAATTACAACTGCAAAAGCTTAAAAGTTGTTTAGAACTAGGAAAATTCCCAAGCCTTTTCTTTTTATAGGTTTCAGGTTTATCTGAGAGGGATTATGTCCTGAGGTTATCACTTCCTTTATTTCACTTAGCCTCAAGCTTTTATTTAAACTTTTAATTTCCTTAACTGTTATGGTTTGAATGAAAATGTCCCTCACAGGCTCATAGGGAGTGGCATTATTAGGAGGTATGGTTGTTTTGGAGTAGGTATAGCCATTTTTGAGGAAGTATGTCACTGGAGCTGGGCTTTGAAGGTTCAGGTGCTCAGGCTGGGCCCAGTGTCACTCTCTTTTCTTTCTGTCTTTGGATTTGGGTGTAGAACTCCCAGCTCCTTCTCTAGCACCATGTCTGTCTGCATGCTGCCATGCTTTCAGCCAAGAATACAATAGACTAAATCTCTGAACTGTAAGCATGTCTCCACTTAAATTTATTTAAAAATAAGAGTTGCTGTAGTCATAGTGTCTATTCACAGCAATAGAAACCCTACCTAAGATACTGACTAAGCATTCAAACATATGCGCATACAGGCAGCCATTCTCACTTAAGCCACTACATTGCATGTGACAATTTTGTATAAAGATCTGCTCTGTTCATAGTTCTCTACTCTTAACTTTAAAAAGGGGAAAGCAAGTCAACATTGTTGAGCATCTAATCTAGATAAACTACTGAAGGTACATCATGCTTTAGTTTGCACAGATTTATTATAAAAACATTTTCGATTTCACAGTTTAGGACACAAACTCAGAGAAGTTCAGTGACTTGCTGAGGGCCACACAGTATGTGAAATAGCAGAAGTAAGGGCTGAAGTCAACATAACTGACCTATAAACTTATTGATCTGATCAGAGAGAAGTTAAAGTTGAGGTGAGATATGAATGTTTCTAGGAAGTCACAGGAAGTCAAACATAAGGCTTCCAGGGAGAAGAGTTATCTCAACCATACTAGGATGTTATATAACTTATCTTAGTTCTACAGAGTTGTGGTGTTACCAAAACTCCACACAATTCTCTTAGGCATAGAGGGATTCAAATAATAGCCCATGAGTTAAAGACAAATCATCATCTTTCTTTTTCAGTCTTTCTACAATTTGAAGAAAATAGAAAAAACAATAAGCTCTTCAAACATTTTTTTCAGGAAGAGAAGATAAAATGTTTTATTAAAAATATGCTTGTAATAACTAAAATACTTTAAGGAATGCATCAGTGTCAAGATACCCATTATGGGCAAACAACAGGAACTTTCATGTCAGTGAATCGAAGGAAGACATTCCCAGTAATTTTGGAAGTGGAGTAATATACATGGCCATTTGTTTTAAGACTCTTTCTCATCAATATCATCAGATCCTTAGCAGAGCAAAACTGTTCCATGTGGGTAATGGAATAATCTACCTCATGCTTACAGGGAGGGAGTAAAAACCTATTATGTGGGCACTCTGGGACTGAGAAGAGACATTTTTTTTTTCTGATTTGAAAGAAGCAGAGGAGGTTCTGCTTCTAGAAAGAGAGCAAACATTCCCTTGTAGAAGCAGCCATGACAGGTCCCCTGGTTTCACAGAGGCAGTTTATCTCAGCACTGGAGGGCAGGTCTAGAGCAGGAGACTTCATCACTTCTCAGCTATGTAATTGCAGAGAAGGTACTATTTCACAGGGGTTTTGGTGAGCACCAAAGACTTAATAAATGTAAAGTGCTTACAAAAAGTCCTGTGTCTAGGAAGCAAGATATTGAGGACTGAACTGTGTCTCTCTTCCCTCATTAAACTGATATGCTATATAGTATTAAACCCTGATCTGACTGTATTTGAAGACAGGGCTCTCAGGAGGCAATTAAAGATAAACATGCTCATAAAAGTGAGCCCCAAATTCAACAGAACTGGTAACCTTATAACAAAGGGAAAGAAATATTCTGTATTATACACATGGAGAAAAGCTTTCTGAGGATCAGACTGTTTTTGAGTTTGAAAGGTATCCCTCACTAGGGACCAAACCATCATGCTTCATGATCATAAATTTCTGTTACCCCCAGAGCTGTGAGAAATACTTTTCTGCTATTTAAAACATCTAGTTGGGATATTTTGTTATGGTAATGCAAGAAGGCTAATAGCATGATCAAATCTCTCCTCTCTCTCTCTCTCTCTCTCTCTCTCTCTCTCTCTCTCTCTCTCTCTCATATTCTGTTTAGTTTCTGGATCCATTTACCATCAGAGAACTAGCCAATTCATATCTTACTCTCAAAGATAGCACTGCCTCAGAATAATAAATTCTACTGTCCACTTATACAGCATTAGTAGGTTTCTGCAACTGATAAGGCAAAGAAATGAAAGCTATTAACTATAGCAGAAGTTAGATAGATAAAAGTAACTCACAGTAACTGACAGAATGAAAGCACTCTGGTGGAGATAGGATACAGTGTGAAACTTTTTAACTGGTTAGACTTTCAAAAGTTGAAAGAAAATTACACCAATGAATGGGATGGTAACATACAACTGTGCATATCCCCAGAATATCCATTAGCTTTCATGATAATAATACAAATATAAAATTTTAATTATTTTATGCTGAGCTGTAAAAGTTACAAAAATTATTTGTTAATTAGTTTAAAAGATTTTAAGGAAGCAAATTTCAATCTCAATATTTTAATATTTAATTTAACCAAACAAAGAATTGCAAAATACAACAGGTAAAATTATTTTTCTCTTTTGTATTTTGCTCATCAAGGATAGAAGTCTATGAATTCTCTCAACTTTATTCATAATTGCCACTATAAACAATCAGATTTTAAAAGTTCAAGTTATGGGTCAGGGAGATGTTTCAATGATAAGAGTGTTGACTGTACTTGTAGAGGACCTGAGACAAGCTTCCTCACCCATGTCAGGCAGTTCGTACGTCATAGAACTCCAGCTCAGAGATCTTATGTCTTCTTCTGGCCTCCACGGATACCTGTACATACATGTACACACTCATACACAGACATAGACACATATACTAACTAAAAATAAAAAGAAATCTTTAAAGAAACAAAAATTCAATTTTGTCCAGATATTTTAGCAAATGTTTCGCTCCTCTAGATCTTTGTTGGACAAGAATTCATTATTTTTCTGTGTCTCATATCAGCAAATGAATTCATAAGTAAATAAATGTAATATTGCGATGAATAAGTAATCATTAACACTTACTCCCACTACATTTCTGAGTGAACTATCTTCTAAGACTCAAAAGTACAAGTGGATCTTGTGGGCTCAAAGTCTACTTGTCTTTATGGATCTCAAGGCTGCATTTCATCACTCTTTTCTCTTAAACCTCTAAACATAATTAGCCCATTTGAAACACATTTATCAAGATATACCTACCTGCATAGCTCAGGAAATTAAACTTCCAAGAAAAACAATGCCTAAAATTTATTTAAATATTGTCATTTAAATGTGTCTTGACATGTTTGACCCCCAAATAACTATGTGAAATGAGAAAATATGACTCAATAATAAGTTTTCACTAAAAAAGTTACAATAATCAAAAGGAGATTTACTTTCTGACTTAAGCAGGAGGCTGGAAGCCAGGAAATTCATTTTCATTTCTATAGTATTTACCAAAGTCATGACTTCTCAATTCTCATTTCTTTGCCCAATGTATCAGACCCCTGTTTGGTTATCATTCTTTGTAGGAAGACAGTCATAAATACTGAATAGAAAAGAACTCAGTTCATTCAGTCATTCATCCTTAAGACTTTACTGAGGATCAAGTATGAGGTCAACAATTAACCTCCCAGAGGCAGCACAATTTGAGGAGCAGAAGATATAGCGCTCTAATAGGGACTCCTAGGGAGGGCATGGTAATGCACACCTGTAATACCAGCACTTAGGAGATACAGAAAGGAGGATTTCAATGAGCTCCATGCTATCCTTATCTACAAAGTGAGTTCAAGGCTGCTGCAGATGTCTTGGGTAGATTGTACTGGCCTCTCAGAGCCTTCTAGGAAAGGCATTTTTACATGCAGCAAATCATTTTTGCTTCTTTGCTTGTTGTCAGTTTGATCTCGTTGTTGTTTTGGTGTCACATAACAGTGTTTCCCATGGTTTAGACACATAACATTTAAGAGCACACTTTTTATAGTTGGTTTTAGTGATGTACACATTTAGTCCTTGTATTCAAGATGCTACATAATATGACCCTATCTTAAAAACAAAAACAAAAAACAAAACAATTGCAGTATTCAGGCTAGAGAGATGGGTCATCTGTTATCATCCTATTATCAAGGAGATAATATCACATGCAACTTACAAAGTCTTCCCTAAAATTATACCAAACTTCTTTGGTTCTGTTATTAAAGAAACAAAACAAACAAACAAACAAAAACTTACCAGTTCAGCCAGTTGCATTTCATTATTTCCGTTATCTGCGTCTGCTTCTGTAGTGTGTTCAAGAAAACTTAGGTTTTCCTCTTGTATTGCACTCCTTTTTTTTTTTTAAGATAACACATAACATATGATAAGAAAGTTTTAGGTCACACAGACTAGAGGGTGATATTATTATTATTCCAGTTATTGACTGTGTGCTTCTAGACACATTACATGACTTCTGTGAATCTGCCTCTGCTTCTTAAACGATGACACTAATTTTCTCTGAAAACATGACTATGAGGATTAAGCAACAAAGTGTGTTTTAGTGTGAGGAACATTGCAAGTCTACACAGATGTGAGTGTTGGCTCCCAACCAGCCTTATGTCACTGGACCTCTTTGCAGTTAAGAGTGGCCGCAGTACTTAGTGGAGTCAGGCTGCCTGACTACTTCTTTTTTTACATCCAGAGCTCTCTCTGACACTATTCCTGTGCTCTTGAAGGAGAATGTTATCACTTTCAGCTATTTACTCTCACATAAGTTCATTTTCCTGGTCAGAAGTAAGATTGATATATCTAGCTGTTACCAGCTTTCTTTGTGTCCCTGAGAACCTGAAAATGCACATGGTCCTTCTATTTTTCCTCATGCTCAGGAATGGTACCATCATCAACACCAAAATACCTCAATATAAAGTACAATCAGTGGCTAGTATTTTTAGTAAAAAGAAATTGTAGTTGACTTTTATCATTTGATAGACCATACAAATACATTTGTAGTGGGATTATGTTATGTTGGTACCGTTTCCTGTCATTGTAAATATTTGTTCCGTCTATGGGTTTAATCAAAGCTGATTGGCTAAAGGCAGACAGAAAGTGTGGCTGGGGCTACCCAGCTAAGAAACCTTGGGAACATCTCAGAACAGAGACAGATGCCAGACATAGAGCTGCCAGAGAGACAACGCAGATGGCAGGAGATGACACAGAGGAAAGAAGTTGAAATGCTGCTCTGAGAAAAGGTACTGAGTCACAAGGCTGAATAAGAGAGATGGGTTAGTTTAAGACTAAAGAGCTAGCAAGTTATATGCCTGGGTCCTAGGTCAATCAGCATAAAAATAATACAAGCATTTGCATGATTCTGTGAGACTGTGAATGTTTCTACTGGAATGCCAGACTGGCGGTCAAACCTCTGATCTAGATCAGAAAGTCCAGGCCAGAAACTAACTATAACTACATACACACACAAATACACACACACACACACACACACACACACACACACACACACACACACAAACAAACATAAAACAAAAAAAATATAAAAACAGGCAACTTCCAAATACCCTGGAAAACTTTGATATTCTCCATACATGATATATTGTATAGTAACAAAAACTGATAGTAGGCAGTCATGGCTCTACAGGTTACTTACATTAGCAATTTCTTTAGCTCTGTTCCTTTCATAATATGGTGGTGTGCTTTATCCCTCCCTTAAGCATGGTAGTAGAATCCTCTCTCTTCTGTGTTGGCTCACCAATCTGAGAATTCATTATTCTTTTGTAGGTTTTTTTTTTTTCCCCCGCTTTGGGGGTCTGCAACTCTGCTCCCAAATGAATGCATAGAGACTTACTCCTACTTACAAATGCTCAGCCTTAGCTTGGCTTAATTCTAGCCTGCTTTTCTAATTTAAATTATCTAATTTCTCTTTAACTATGTTTTGCCTCTGGGCTTTTAAACTTTTTTGTTCTATGTATCTTTCTTTCCTCTTTACTCTGTATCTGGCAGGCTGGCTGAGTGTCTGGCCCATGGCATCTCCTTTTTTCTCTTCTTGCCTTCTTGATCCTATATTTCTTCTATTTATTCTCTCTTCCTGCAAATCCTATCTATTTCTCTCTCCTGGCAAGCCATTGGCCATTCAGCTCTTTATTAGACCAATTAGATATTTTAGGCAAGTAAAGTAATAGAACTTTACAGAATTAAACAAATGCAATATGAAAGAATGCAACATCATTAAACAAATGTTCCAAAGCATAAACAAATGTAACATATCTTAAACTAATATTTAACAACAGTTTTTCTTTATTTTTAAAATTCATATATGGACTCCTTAATATTCATATTCATATAATTTTCTTCTTTCCTCTTTTCTCTCTAATTCCTCCTACACCCCCCTCCTCTCAAATTCATGCCTTCATATTCTTTAGTGATCATATAGCTACATGCATGTGCTAAGTACAACTTGCTGCATCCATTTAGTATTGCTTGTATGTACATGTTTTTAGGGAGGGCCACTTGGGATTGGATGCTTTAGTGCTTTAGGTGTCATTCCAAGAAAGATTGATTCTCTCTCAGCAATCATTAATTGCTTATAGTTCTTAATCCAGGGGTGGAGCCACATGCAAGATGAAGAGATCAACTGACCATATGGTGTCCAGCCATAGCTGACATTTCTACAATGCAGCCCCTATACCTATGTCTCAGGGAATGCCATGGAAAATGAGGAAGAAAGATTGTAAGAGTCAGACCATCTGTATATCTTCTGTAAGAATGTATCTTCTCTATATGACAGGGAAGCTGCGCCCATGAAAACCAAATAATCCATTATTTTCAAAGCAGGTCTGGGAACCAACAAGACATCAGAACACTATTTTTTCTAGATACTTAGTCAAATAATTAATTTATAATCTGTTTTCACTCAGGAATTGATATATGGCTTCAAAAACTGAGCACTTGACAGCATTTCAACCTTAGCACACAGTCATGAATTTCTGTCATGAATTTGTGAACAATACCTTTCTCAGGTCACTGAATGAGAGGCAATCCTGATCCACTCATCAGAGATAAAAAAAACATCCATAAATATACAAAATGCTTTTATATTGATTAAGGTAAAACTTTGCCAATTAGCAAAATTCTTACCCTGAAATATCTTGTGGAGGCTTGTGTTTATAACGCACTAATAGAGAGAAAGCGTGAAGTGTGTGTATGCGTGTGCGTGTGCGTGTGTGTGTATGTGTGTGTGTGTGTGTGTGTGTGTATTGGCTAGTTTTATGCCATTTTGACATGAACTAAAGTCATATGAGTGGAGAAAACTTCAGTTAAAATGCCTCCA
The DNA here is from genome assembly GCA_004025045.1 of Sigmodon hispidus. Classification (NCBI taxonomy): domain Eukaryota; kingdom Metazoa; phylum Chordata; class Mammalia; order Rodentia; family Cricetidae; genus Sigmodon; species Sigmodon hispidus. Next base: position 11,014 of record PVIH01023382.1, read on the forward strand.
TGAAATCTGGCTGTAGACAAGCCTAGGAGACATTTTCTTAATTAGTGATTGGTGTGAGGAGGGCCCAGCTCATTGTGGGTGATGTCATCCTGTAGCCAGTCTTGCTCTGTCTCATTAGCCAGCTCCCAAATAATAACGTAGACACTTCTTATTAATTATGAAGGCTCAGCCTTTTCCTAACTAGTTCTTATAACTTAAATTAACACATTTATACTAATCTACATTCTATCATGTGGTGTTACCTCTTTTACATTTTGCACTTCCTGTTTTCTCTCTGTGTCTGTCTCCTGGCATTCCTGTGTACCTAGATTACTCCTTCTCTTCCTTATGCTCCCTGGAAATCCTGCCTGTACCTCTTGCCTAGCTATTGACCATTCAGTGGTTTTATTATATTAATTACAACAATACATCTTCACTCAGTGTACAAATATCGGGCAACACATTCCTGGGCTGGTAGTACTGGATTTTATAAAAAATCAGGCTGAACAAAACATAAAGAGAAAGCTAATAAGCAGCATCCTTCCACAACCTCTGCATCAGCTCCTGCCTCCAGGTTCCTGCCTTGCTAAGTTCCTGTCCTACTTTTGATGATGAACTGTTATATGGAAATGTGAGTGATAAACCGTTTCCTCCCCAAGTTGCTTTGGTCAAGGTGTTTCCTCATAGCTATAGTAACTCTAAGATGTAGGTATAAAAATATGGGCTAAAAATTTTAAGAAAGATGAAAAGAGAGAATTTGTTTTCAATATGTTTACCTTATAACTTCAGAAATAAATGACATGGTATCATAAACAAACTAAACTTTACTAAAATATGAACACATGACAGATATAAAGGGATAATTTCTGGATGAATCTTCCAAAGTTTATAAATTAGTCACACTAGAGATGTGTATGTACACTTATGTAGAGAAAAGAAAGTATGTCACTAAATACCATATTTTGTTCCTACCCTTTATTTTTTCTTATCTATGAGTACCAACTTTTTAAACATTTATAGAAACCAAACATTTTAAAGTAACTATAATTATTAATGATTTCTAAGTTTTTAAATGTATGCATGGGTATCTCTGCATGTGTGTAAGTATACTATGTGTATATATATCTGGGTATACAGAGAGGCCAGAAGAGGGTGTTATTATATTTCCTGAAACTGTAATTAGGGATAGTCATGAGTCACCATGTGGTTGCTGGGAACTGAACTTAGGTTCTCTGAAAAGCAACAAGTGCTCTTTACAGCTGATCCATCTCCCCCACCCCAAATTATTATTTATTCCTTATTTAAATTACATATAAGAATTCACTTAAGAAATAAATAGTTTCTTAACCAATATTCTCTGTGTTTGTAAATAAATACTCACATCATATTCAACAGATATATGTTGAGCTGGCATTCTTCTTTGCTCAAAGGGGTTATCCACCAGCCCTGTAATACATAGAATAGACATCTTTATGGCATAGTTTTTCTAGTGAGGTTTCTGGCTGGCTTGATTATCATTTATAGATGATATGTTTTTCTTTAGACTTCCTTCTTTTGCTCCATAATCCTAAAATGCAGCATTAAAATCAAGGTGAGCATCAAAGAAGCAAGAGTGAAGCCCAGGCTGCACAGACAGAGCTTCACGAGTCATTAATTATCTCCAAAACATCACATTTATTAAAGACAAGTTAGTTAAAGCAGAACACAAGATAAATGGAGTGTACTGCATTGAGGCATCTGTCCAGGCAAACTCCACACCTTTATTCTCAAAAATAATTAGGGATTTGGGTTGTGTCACAGATTAGGAGTGAGTGACCACACACTATGTGCTTCTTCTCTATTACCATGAGGATTCTCAAGTGCCCTGATCATGCAGCACGGATGACTTTTCCACAAATGCACTGAGAACTGGACTGAGGCACATGTGATGACAGCATGTTAGAAAGATCACTTTGTTACCTCTTCATTTTCTGAGGCTCTTTTCAGGGTGTCAATGCTGTTAATTCTGGAGAAGGCACATAGCCCAGTAAAGATCTCTTAATCTGGTGTGTTGATTTGGTCTTCTCTGTTTAATTCACTCTGGGAAAGAAACTCTTCTCTGGCATCTTTCAAGGACACAGTTGCAGCTCCATAAACCATGGGAGTAGAAAGTGAGCGAGTGCATGGATGACTGAGTGAGCTCACAAACCAAGGTGGAGACAAGAAGTAGGCTGGGGGCTATGGTTTGTACAGCTTAGAGCTTAAAGGCATTTCAAAGTGTATCTATCTAGCACATTACCTTACTTACTCAATTTAAGTTTGCATTCAATTTTTATAAACATCTGGTCACTAGAAGTTTGTGAAAAGTATTGATGGGGAAAGTCCTTTTACTTTTTCTTTGTGGGGCTGGAGAGATGGCTCAGCGGTTAAGAGCACCGCCTGCTCTTCCAGAGGACCCGGGTTCGATTCCCAGCACCCACATGGCAGCTAACAACTGTCTGTAGTTCCACTTCCAGGCAACACCAAGGCAAATAAATCAATAAAATAAAGTTTACTTTTCTTTGTAAAAACCCACTAACATATTTTTTTATAAAGAAAGTCTAACAGGTATATTTTTCTTCTCATCAAAGATTATTGAAAGAGAAATGGCTTTTCCATGCAGGGGGAAATGCTTAGCCCCGACTGAAAGGCTTGTCTGGCACTGTACACCCATGCCTGGTAGGAAAGAATTCCACAGACATAGCAACAGGTGTTTCTATGGCATTTGCACAGTAGTAGCCAGAAAAAAAGGGGGACAATAAAAAAATAGCCAACATAGTACCAGATGAGGAAAAGAGAGACCAAAATTCCAAATTATAAGGGAACAAATATGCAGGCTGTCTCCTTATGTCAAAGGTTTAAAGTGGTACAAATGAGCAAACAACATTCATTTTCTTAAAAAAAAAAAAGTCTCCATCACCTTCACCAAAAATAAAAATAAAAATCTTATGAGTCAAAGAGATGATATATCTGGCAAATAATGCTCATACAAAACTAGATTTTGACAACTGCTGCTGTAAAGCAGTTATTATCCCTGATTAGGAAAAGAGTTTGTTTGAAAGCAAGCAGTTTGGAAGAGCACAGATGGGAGAGTAAGCCCTAAAACACACGAGGCTTAGATAGAGAGCTGGTATTTTGCAAACAAACCATTTAAAATGGTCCACACTAACATCATGTGGAGTCACTTTCATGTTATAGAACTCAATAAATAATGCTTTTTAAAAACTTCACAGCTCATCCTGGTTGCTTGTGACTGTAGTTCACTATTGATTCCATGTGGATCATGTTTCCAGATACCAAGTGTTGAATGATTTATTTGCATTGAGCTGTGCCCCAGGGTAATTTTAGTTTCTATAAAGTCTAATTTCACCATTATAACCACCTGAAAAAAAGTACTCCTTTTTATCTAATTCTTTAGTATGAACTAACATTGTGATTATAATTCCAATTGTCACAAGTGGCTCTGCTTTCATAGTCCTTAAACTACATACTTAAATTTTTTCATATTAAACCCTCAACCTACAAATGTTCAACTGTCATAAAAGATCAGTGTTACTTAGCTGCCAGCATTAATCTTTCGTTTGAGATGCATAAAGACAAATATAGGAGGCATCACAAAATGTCTCTGCAGCATAAGTAATACTGAAATGATAAATAACACAATCGGAAAGCACTAGTTACAGTGTTCTTAAGGTGAAAAAAAAAATCCTAAATATTGAAGCCAGTGACATCATTGTGAGGCACTTCATAAATAAGCCCCATACAGTACCTGACATTGGACCTTTAATTCTCGGGATGCTTTGCTAAATAAGCATGCTCCCTTGCTTGTCGGAATTCTTCATGCCCATTTCCAGAAATGTTGCTGCAGATAAGTAACACTGTCATGTTCATTTTGTCAACCAGGCACCGATTATCCTTTTCTACGTGAAGTCTGGGAACATTAGCAAGGTCAGAAGCAATCTTTCAGAAATCCTTTCCTAATGGGGCAGTGTCTGACTATTCCTGTAAGAGATGTCCATAAATAATCTTTGATAAAATGCTCATACATTTCCCAATGTTTTATACGGTCATATCATAGAAAAAAAAAAGACTAGTAGGGCTTTGGGGATTTTGAACAAAAAGGAGAATGAAGCCATTCCTTATATGCATTAACTAAATATCAAGCATGTGGTACAGAGAATGACATACCCAATTCTTTGATATACTTTTAAATGACTTGACTCTGTGGTCTTAATATCTTCCTATTTGTTTTATTTTATTTTGACAAATTGCTTATGAAGCATTTGCAACTGATGCACATATCACAAAATTATTTCTGCCAAGCTTCCTCTGTGACCTGCCCGTGGGACATGACAGGCTTCAAGACGCATCGCTCTATCAACCCGCATTTTTCCAGGACAATGCAAATTATGACAAATTCCATCATCCTGCATTATGTGCTTCATGCTAATCTCACTAATTCTGAAAAATCAGGGGGGCTTACTGTTCTGCTGAAGGGCATACTGTCTGACTGAATGATAGGAAACGATTTGTCCCCTCATGATCCCAGCTGTGGCCATCACTGTCCCACTTCCGATAGGCAAATTTACTTACTATGTAAGGTGCATTCCTGAGTTTGCTTCATATCAATTGACATGTTTGACAAAAGCTCCACTTTACAAGTAAAGATACATCAAAAAGTAAAAGGTATTAAGGGATAAAATGAGGAGGGGAAATTGTACTTGTATTTGCTGTTGGATACTTGCATCCACTTGTAACTACTTAAAATGAAGGGCTACAATCAACTTACTATACATATGATCAAAATATGAGGGTCTCCCGATCTGAAGTTCTTGGCTGAAGTTTTGGATACTGGATCACTGCAAATGGTCACCCCAGAAGTCTCTTCAAGAACAGGATAGCTATTCGAGAGAACAATTCTTCTAGGCTTCAGAAGGTGGCAGTAAAACTACACGAAAGGAGCTTAAAGTATCTTTTCTTGTCCATGACCACATTGCTGAAGTAAACATGTTTAATTCCCAAAGAAACATATATTTTATCCAGTGGCATAATTTACTTATAACATTAAAACTCAAATATAGAGCACTTTGTAGCAATAACCATGATTATGCTGTTAGCGATCCAAATGTCACTGTCTAGATGAAGCTAAATGATACCTAACATGGAAGATCTTCTGTGATTTATTTTTTATGATCATGGGTAGAACTTACATGCTTAAAAGGTGCAGCAGAACACTGCCTTTGATAAATACAAAATGATGAAAAGATTGAAACGATCTCACATCATCGTTCAGAGGAATGATTGTAAAGAATTGTCAGAGCAATCAGGTAATTTTTAAATGAAGTACTTTCAAAAATCAGGTAAATCTCATATCTCTAGGGTGATGCTTTGGATTTAAAATATACTTCTGTGAGCAAATAACTCACCTTATAAATTAAAACGTGTCTAACCTGTTTTGTTCTTTATAAATGCTTCCTGAAATGTCAGAATAAAATAAAGGCTTTTTAACGCATGTAATGCACTAAAATTGATTATTTTAGCTATTTCTAGAAAATGTAGTACAATAAATCTGTTTTTAAGTGTTAAGACTAAAATATTCTACTCACACATATAATAATTTTCTTTTGGGGAGTTCTGGTCTAATGGATATTTCTAACTGGAAATTACAGAGTATTGTAGTTCTTTTATGCCATTATTATATATCAAATTGAAATTGTTATGCATAGTCTAAAAAGGTATGTAAACTATACTAATGTTGAATAGGAATGTAAGCTGCGCTAATGTTGACAAGGATTCTACAATGAGCGTATAGTTTACCTCTTTCTTATAATAAGGGAAAATACAAATCAGCATTGGCATTTGTGCCTTAATGGAATGCTGCAAATTGTTTTATTGTTCCAGTGAGTCACTATACAAACTTAGTACGTATACAGCACAAATCAACATTAAGGTATTTCTAAGAGGAGACAGGAAGATCTTTAGTTTTCTCCCAGTGAGACTCGAGCCCCTCAGAGCAACATGACTATCTGAACATCTCTTCAGCAAAGGCAGTGGGCACACCCTATGCATGCTGTGGCTTGTTGACATGAACCAGGGCAGGCAGACACCAATAATACATGAAGTGCGGTTCAGAGGCAATTAGGATCAGTTGTCAAGGCCAGGCCATTAATGAAAGAACATGTCAGAGGAGCTGGAGACTTCAATGGTTGAGGGCAAGAAGGCGATTTAGTGTGACAGATCGAGTCCTTCCTGTGTCCTCAGTGGTACATGCTAATACCAGCCTTAACAACCTTTTGTGACAGTGTATAATGTGACTAACATGGACTTTGATTCAGCAAAATGACTGCTGCCACTGTTAGTCTGTCTCATTTTGAACAACAGCAAAAGCATTGCTACAAATAATTACCGACTTCCATCCCTCCCTCTGCTACTTAAAGCACCCACCCTTGGCTCATGCCATGGCTGTGTTTCTTAGGGTTGGGGATGTTGATCACTGTCTGTTCATGTAAAACTTGTTATAAGTACAAAGAATTCTTATCAATTAACTCTAATAGATGTTTAGGAGGTAAAATAATCAAACTCAACCCAGTCTCGTGTAGTTAACCCAAATATGAATCAAATTTGTTATACAAGAAATGGTGTCTACTATATGAGGCAATATCAGACAACAAGGGAAGTGAATTTTCTTGTGACCCAAATCCATTAGGAGCAAATGAAGCCAACTCTTAAAGAAATGAATGCAGGATAGAGCAGAAAATCACCACATTGCTGCTTTTATAAAGAAAGCATTTATATTTAATTCGAGTTTAAAATAAAATCTTATATTCCCATAACCTGGCCATAAACAATATGTAGGAAACATAAATTATTTAGCTCTCTACAAAAATTATTGTGAAGGATGTATGGTTGTGAGATAGCTCATACCAGAGATGCGGATGTTACAGTGAGATGCTACGTCACACTCCTACATTGTGTCCATATTTGGAGACTAAGTTTTATTCTATGAACCTTCTTTCTTATTTTAATTTAGCTTATTTGGATAAGTTTTGCTTATGAAAATAGGTTTTATTTTTTATGTTCCATGTATTTAAGAGAAAAGAGGCACAGAGAACAGTTATTTTCATTATTTAATATGGCTACATAGGAACAAACTAACTATAACTGTTGTTAAATTTGAAGCTGTGTTTATCAAGTTTCTCTCTTTAAGATATCCTCAGTTTTCAAGTTTAAAAAAAAGGATATCCTCAATGCTATATCTTTTTAAAGAAATTTTAATACAAATGTGTCTTTTATATAGTTAAAAAAACCCAGAACAATAAAGATGAAGTATTTCATCAAAAAAACCAAGTAGAATCCTGTTCTGAAACCTTATAATTTACAAAACCATTTCAATAACCTCCAATCTCTAATAAAATTGACTATTTAATCTCAAAAAGGAAACAAAACTAATAATTTAAAAGAGTAACAAAAAGAAAAATGCCTTACACTTATTCAAAATCTCTTAGTCTCCTTCCTCACTCCATATATACTCTTCTTCTGGAATTTACTTCCTTCATTTCAAGTATACAAGACAATGCCGTGATATCTTAGGGCTCAGCCAAGTCTGCTTACGAATGATACTACATAGACATGAAGAGAGGTATGTGCACAGAGATTAGTGGAAATTTTAGGGTCATCACTGTATCTTTCTATGATAAATGCACCAACCACTGTGCTTTGTTTCCTGTCCCGTGTACAAGCACTTTTTTGTTTCAACATTATGTTTGGGTCCTTTTGATCATCTCCTCTATGCCCTTACCTCCACTCCTTTCTCCTAATATACTATTTATTATCAGCTTTCTTACTTCTCCATAAGCACATTTTTACTTTTCTAAAGGGGCTTACAAAATCAAGCCTGAAGTATTACCATAAGCCTAGGCAGTACAAATATCTAAATGTTTACATAATCCCAAATAATTTTATAAATGATTTATTTGATAAAATTATTTAGGAAAACATCATATTAAGATATATCCTTTATAGTTGCAGCTAATCTAAATGCACTGAGATACTTGAAGTTTTTAGTAACTTATTCTTACATTAACAATGTGTCCAATAAATACCTGGAGTCTATGTGCTGCCCTAGAGAATTTCAGTGTATCAGTAATCTCCACCTGGCCCATCAGCAGCACTTCTAGCCTACAGTCAGCCCTCAAGTGGGGTCTGTTTTGAGCTATCATTAGGCACGGCTCAGCCCGAGCTCCCACCCGCTTCCCCCACTGTTTAGGACAGAGCTGAGACCATGGGCAGCAGGAGTTACTTGTTTTGTCTGGTGTCTAGGCTTTAAACCACAGAAATGGACTTACTACAGAGTTGGCTGTGACTCTATCCATGGGTCAGATCAAGGTTTTAGAGTTGGCTAAAATAAAAATGACTTTTGTACTTATTTATTTGGGTAATAAAATATTCAAATGTACCAGAAGGTAATCCCAGAAGGATGACAATTCTAAAAAGTACACATTTCTGCAGTAAGCAACATTTGGGGGAAAGCCTTTGATACTGTGTCTGCCCCTTTGCCTTGTCTGAAACCCTGGCATTTCTCATCTGTCATAATGTGTTTACTTTAAGTATAGCATTTTAAAGGTATTATTTTGCCTTCTAAAAACTTACTCCTAGAAGGCTTGTTTTCCTTAACAGGCATAATTATATCTCATTTCTTCAATCATTACCTCATATTTTAATAATATGCTGCCATTTGGGTACAGCTATAACCATAATAATGAACACAGAGTTCAAAGATCACTAGATATATAGACGGCATGAACCATTAGCAAGAAATATTCTACACCACAAAGAGTCCACACTACAGAACTCTGAAATCCACTATAGAATTCCAAGTAAGGCATCTTTCTGTGTAATTAACATAAATCTCTTTATAAAACATGCTAGTTTTAATAACAAATAGGGACATTTTATAGGAAAAATAAAGAATAGAACACAAATAAAACTATAATATGAATAATTTAGTTATCTCCTCATATCTCATCCTGGCATTGTGCAGCTATAATGGACTTAAACCAGAACTATTTCACTTAAAAATAGGCTTATCTCTTTTTCATATATGTCATTGAAATTCATATCATCACTCGCACACAAAAACACATAATTAATCCTAATTGTTTCCAACACTCAGAAGAAGAGAAATAGAATCTGTGGTTTTTCTCTTTTATGTTTGCTACGCCTTTCTGCCCACAAGGGCACCATTTAGTAAATGACTTCCTCAAAACTCTGGCCTGTGCCCTCTTGGCCTGGAGTAGTTAATGCAGTTGCTGAGGTGAGTCACTGAATTCCTTTGTGACAGAGAAAAAAGTCAGTGACTGTTCAGGAATGTTCTACTTCTCTATGAATGATGACCCAGAATCAAGGCAAAGTGACTTCTTAGAAGCAAGTCTTAACAAGGAAAATGAAGCATATGTACAGTAAATGCCCAGAGTGTGGGGGGAAAGTAAGATCCAAAAGTAAAATGGAAGCTTGATGAAATTTTCTCCAGTGGTCATTCTTCAACTTTATGATTTTTTTTTAAACCGAAGAAGACTCAGTTCTATGATATTGTCTCACTGTGTCTTGGTTTCTCTTAATGTTAAAGGGTACAAGTACAATTGTCCACAATTTTCTGGGATTCCAACTTTTAGGTTCTAAGTCCTGATTAGGGTAGAGAGAGCCCCCCATCTTAGCCATCCAGATGTCTGTTTTATGTTTGGCTAACTCTACACTTCCTTAGTTAGCTGTTATTGGGATTGGGGGCAGTCATAATCCTAAACATGCTACAATTCTTGAGTCAACTTCAAATATATCAAATTATTTCTATACTTCAGGAAATACATTTGCTGTCCTAATAACTCTGACCTTTCTCTCTGTATTTCATCTCCTCTTCTCCGGGCCTCCTCTCTTCCCAAGTTCTACCTTGCCCTACCAGACAAGTCCAAAGGGGTGACATACTATTTATTCCCTTAGTCCCGACTAAGTTCTTGAAGAAACTATGTTTGCTCTTGCCTCTAGACCGGGGTTTTTAACCTGTGGGTTGCAACCCTTTGAGGAATTGAAAAAACTTTTCATAGGGTTACATATCAGATATCTTGTATATCAGATATTTATATTATGATTCATAACAGTAGTAAAATACAGTTACAAAGTAACAACAAAATAATCTGTAGTTGGGAGGCACCACAGCATGAGTAAATGCATTGAAGAGTCAGAGCATAGGGAGGGTGAGGACCCTGCTCTTGACTCCTCTTGTTCCCATTTCCATTTCACCCCTATTTATGGATCACTTTTACTAATAAGAGTCTCTACATAGTTACTGTTTCCACATACAGCTTTTGTGGTTTTGTTCTTTCAAGACCAGCTGGATCATGTTGATTAGGACCATAGAAGTTCAAAGGGAGTCAATGTATCCAACCTGTGGTCCATGGCAGTTTGCCTCCCCAGAATAGCTATGATAAAATCCAACACATTTGTAGACCACATCATCACCACAATACAAAGACACTAGAATAGATAAAAAAAGCCCTCTATGCATTTTCACAGTATCTCCTGTTGGTTTTTTAGCGTCTATTGCCTTCTCCTTCCATTATTGATGTTTGATGATCTAGTATCATTAACATTACTTATCCATACTGAGTACCTGCTGTACATTATACACTATGCTTGAGGGTAAATGGCGATGAAACTGTGTTCCTGATGCATGGGGCCTCATGAGCCAAATTTGTTAAAGCATTCTCAAAGACAGATACACAACTACACCTGCAACATATAGGGTAAAGGTAAAGCGCATAGTATAGTAAGATCTTGGTCAGCCAGATAGGCGAGCTATGGGGCATTTCTAAAATGTGAAGCTTGTGCAAAGATTATAAACACATGCAAAAGCCCTATGGCATGGTGATATCTAAGAGCTCAGTGATAATACTCCGGCCCATGGCTATGCCAGCCACTTTAGGACTGAAGATTGGTTTCCAGAAGAGGCCACCCATTGTAGTAAGAAGTTTCTGACCTGGACTTTCTGGTCTAGCCCTGAGGTTCAGGCCCACTCGCGGCCCCACTGCCGCTCAGCACCAGATAATCACACAAAGACTTATATTAATTTTATGCTGATTGACCTATAGCTCAGACATATTGTTAGCTAGTTCTTTCATCTTAACTCAATCTATTTTCATTAATATATTTAGCCATGAGGCTTGGTACCTTTTCTCAGAGCAGCATGGTTGTCTTCTTTCCTCTGTGTCTGCTGGCTTCTCTCCTCGTATCTCTCTCTGGTGTCTCTGCTCTGCTCTTCCTGTTCCCAGAGTTTTCTTAGTCTGGTAGCCCTGTCAACACTTCATGTGTGCCCTCTAGCCAATCAGCTTTTTATTAGGACAGATATTCACAATGTACCAGAACATAGTCTCTCTACAACCCATCCTCACCTAAAATGCACTCCTGTTTCATCTTTGCCAATGGAGATGAGCAGAAAGCTCATTTGACCTAGTGCCCTCTGCCCCTACTGTGCTGTCAGGACTAACCAAGCCCACCCCTAGTCTTGATCTAAGCGTCTCACTTTGTTTTCATTTGAACCTGTTTCTGACTTCCCTAAACCTTATCTTAGGGCCTGCAGAAATTAGAATTTCTCACTGACATCTTATCTTCATATTCACAATATTTTTCCACACAACTTTTTGCTTACTGTAGAACCAACATTTGCTTCAATTCTGTATCTTTCTGAGTCCTTTAAAATAGAAGTTGTTCTTTCTTTACTACTCATATTTTAGGGTGTGGGACTGGCATTTTCCCCATTGTCTTTAGACATTCTGACCTCTTAGCAATACAAGCTGCCACTAGACAGCCCCCACCTCCCACCTGATACTGTCAGATGTTAATCACCTTAGTACTACACTCATTCAATGACAGACTTAACTTTGTCTCACTGTTCTTGTGACTTACCCTATCAGCATGCTTGATGGCTTCTACATGTGAGCAGATAATCTGACAAGATTTGAATGGGTGATAATCTGACAAGATTTGAATGGGTTCCTCAAAGCTCACATGCTAGAAATTCAATCCACAAATTGATATGTTAGTGAGACTTGGTATATATTTAGGAAGAGATAAAAATCATAGAATGCCTTTATAGAAGGGGAAGGAGATACAAAAACAAAGACAAAAGGTGAAAAGAAGAGGAAGGAATGGATCCCCAAACTAACATTCCTGCTTCTTCTCATCACGTGGTGCCCTTTGCCATGTTATGATGTAGCACAAAGTCTTCATTAGATGCAGAGCCTTTCAAAACTACACTTAACCCTACTATTGAATAATGCTACAGAGAAACCGGTACCATGTTAAATTTGATTACAAATGTCTGCTGCCCAACCCCACTACATTTCTCTAGTGTCCCAGATTCCTTTCTGCTACTGTGAGAAAGGACTCTGACCAAAAGCAGTTTAAGGAAGGGAAGGGATCATTTCAGCTCACTTGTGACTGTGAACTCAAGGCAACAACCTGGCGATGGGAATTATGGAGGAATACTGCCTGCTGACTTTCACTTTGGCTTAGACTACTGCTCAGCTGACTTTCCTATACTGCCCAGGAACACCTGCCCTGAGAAGAGTCCCACTCACAGTGGTCTGGACCCTCCTAGGTAATTAACTATCAAGGCACACATTCCCAGGTCAATCTTATAAAAAACAGTTAACTACTCAATTGAGACTTCTTTCTCAGGGGATGTTGATGATTAATAATGCTAACCACTAGACTTAGCGTTTAAAATTTCTCACTCTCTTGACAACTATTTTATATCTCACATTCTCTAAATTGATACCATAGCTTCTTGTTTAATTTCTCAGGACACAACTTACAAACTGATAGCCCATCATGCTGGATCTTCCCATAGACCATAATAGAATCATTCCTCTCCCATTCAAGACTAATCATTCCATTCCAAGTTCCAATCTACTCAACATCATGGAGATTTGTATTCTGAAACATTTTTTTTTTTTACTACCTGTGTGTTGGAATGAATTAGCATGTAAACTCTGCTGTAATCATTCCAATCTTAAAAACAATCTTTTCTTATTTTATTTCTTTTAGCCAATTTCTTCTGTCAACAAGACAATATTTCAGCTTTCTTTAATAGCAAGTTCCTTGAAGTCAAAGCCCATATTCACTGTCTCTCCTCCCATTTCCACTATGAACAGTACCTTCCAGGCTTTTTTCCCTAACTGCAGGCACTCTGAGTTCTCAGTACACCTTACAAACTACTGAACTCAGTTTCTGACACCATCTTTTTTATTTTATTTAGAACCTTCTTTTCTTACTACCTGATTATTTTTTAAACATATATCTTTAATTTTTTAAAATTTATTTTATTTATTTATTTGCTTTGGTGTTTGCCTGGAACTGGAACTACAGACAGTTGTTAGCTGCCATGTGGGTGCTGGGAATCGAACCCGGGTCCTCTGGAAGAGCAGACGATGCTCTTAACCGCTGAGCCATCTCTCCAGCCCCCCCATATATCTTTATTTTTAAACAAAAGTATAATTACATCATCCTTCTCCTTTTCCTCATCTAACATTTTCTATGTCTCTCTTGCTCCCATTGCTCTCTCAAATTTATGACCATTTTTTCTTTTTTATTGTTACATATATGGATATGTGCGCAAATATGTATAGACAACCAGCTTGAGTATGTTTAGTGTTGTTTGTATGTATATGATTTCAAGGATTACCATTTATTTTTTTTTCCTTCTTTATTTTGTATTTATCAAAAAAAAACACAGTAAAAAGAATTTAAAATGTGGAAGAGTTAACAATAACTATACAGAGGATAAGAATGATAAGCATGGCTTATCAAGGGAAGAAATACAAATAAGATTGCTACACCTATATTTTCTTTGTGTTCATCTTTCCCTCTGAATTTTTTTTTCCATCCC
>PVIH01023383.1:5298-25047 GCA_004025045.1 Sigmodon hispidus
CTCTGTCTGTGTGGTTCTGGGTTGTCTGAGTTCTCTCTGTCTGTGTGGTTCTGGGTTGTCTGAGTTCTCTCTGTCTGTGTGGTTCTGGGTTGTCTGAGTTCTCTCTGTCTGTGTGGTTCTGGGTTGTCTGAGTTCTCTCTGTGTAGTTTTGGGTCTCAGTCATCACATAAACTACAGCTCCCTTGAGCCTTAGAACCTCTGGATCTCAATACAAGAAGTCTTGGCCCAATGGCATGCTAAGATATCTTGTCCAGTTACCTCTCCATCCCAAGGCAAAGAAGAGGTGTAAAGGAAAGAAACGGAAGAAGGAAGAGGAAACAATGCAGAGGTGGATGGATATCAGTGCAGAGTGCATGCCAGGTAAGGCGAAGCCCTGGGTTCCCTCCGTGATACCTTCAGAGTGAAACAGAGTAATGGAGAAATGTGACGGGAAGCAGAAGGAAAGGGGAAGTAAGTCTCCAGCAGGAAGGGGAAAGGTGAATAACAGAAGAGAGTAACGGAGTGCACGTGCGTGCGTGCGTGCGTGCGCGTGCGTGCGTGCGTGCGTGCGTGCGTGCGTGTGTGTGTGTGTGTGTGTGTGTGTGTGTGTGTGTGTCCCAGTCACTGGGGCTGCAGAGAGATGACTCTCAGTTTTAAAAGTGTTGCTGGTTTTGTTGTCATTTGGTTTGAGTTGGGTTGGGTTTTCTGGCTTTTCAAGACAGGGTGTCTCTGTGTAGCTCTAGCTGTCCTGGAACTAGGTTTATAGACAAGGCTGGCCTCCAGCTCACAGCCCTGCCTCTGCCTCTGGAACGCTGGGATTAAAGCCGTGCACCAGCATCGCCCAGCAAGTCTTGATGTTCTTGACGAGGACCCAAGTTTGATTTCCAACACCCAAGCTGAGCAGTTAATAACCTCCATAAGCTGAGCTCTCATTTAATAACAACTAGAAATCGTGTTACAGTTCAGTTCCTAGTAGCCATAACTGTTCTAGAAGATCTAACATGGATTCCAGGTACAAGTACATTATGTATATATACATATGTACATATATAATATATATGTATATATACATATGCAAGTAAAACACTTACATACATAAAATAGTGGTAAGGGAACCTAAAATAAATAAATAAGTAAGGCGAGTGCTGCTGACTGGATCCCTGGGTAAGATTGCCACACAAGCGTGAAGACCTGAGTTTGATCCCCAGATCCTGCAGTAGAAGGGGAGATTTCAGAGAGTTTCTCTGACCCCCATGTGTGTTTTGTTGCAAAGGCATACCAAATTCACACACAGAGAAAATTAACTAATCAGTTAGTTAAGGTTGGAGAGCTGGCCCAGAAAGGCAAAGGTTCCTACTGCCATGCCTAATACCTGAATTTGATCTCTGGGATCCACATGGTAGAAGGAGAGAACCCACTTCCAAAGCTGACCTCTGACCTCCACACTATGGGCCAGGGCATGCATTTGGACACACATACACAAAAAATAAATGTAATCTTAAAAAATAACTTTTAGTTTTAAAAAGTATCGAGACTTACATCCTAACCAGCCCCAGTCAGAAGCTGCAAGTGCTGTGAACACCCTTAATTCCCTGAGTCAACACCATCCAAGACAGATTCTATTTTTTCCTATGAATGTCCCAAGGGGACTGTATGCTAGATGGTTGGCTGTGATCTCCAAGCAAAGCTCAGGCATCACCATGAACTGCCTTTAGAAGCAAATTGAGATGGAGTGTCTAAATGCTGGACGTTGCAGACTGAGGCTCACTTAGGCTACATAGAAAACTGGTAGCATTATTGCTTTGAAAACATAAGGCTTGGGTTCAATCCTGAGTACTGCTCCCACTGATATCATCAATCTATCATCTACCTTTCTATCTATCTCTCTATCATCTATCATTTGTCTACTATTTATCACCTATCATAAACATATGTGTATATTATATATTACCAATCGATGTATGTATAACTATTGATCCAGATGAGTAATTTCCATTATTTCTATTAAATAATGGGGGCTGCCACAGCATCTTCTTACATTTCCTCACATCCCTTAAAAAAAAAATACAAGACTGTAAGATCTCACCTGTGGAGGTATTGAGATTTTCTCTGGAGCTGCTGAGTCGATCTCTTTCCACCCACACAGAACATTCATATGAAGAGCCAGGGTCCAGTCCATACACAGTGACACGGGTGCCTGTTGTGTTCTGGGTCCCATTCTTGCCACCAGAGCCAATGCACTGGGCCCAGTAGATGAAGGTGTCCATAGAGGGGCCATCAGGTTCCTCCCAAACCAGGCTGATGGAGCTGGTGTTCTGAGCTTCCACAGTTAGGTTTCTCACTGGGTTTGGAACTGAAGAGGGAACAGAGGGGCAAATCAGGTGTTGTTCCTGGTCCCTGACATTCTATTCCTTCAGAACCCAGAGACAGAGGTAGACTGACACAGACCAAAATGGTCCAATAGGACAGCACAGTTTCCATTTGCATTGTGAACCCTTAGAATGTGACTGGTTGCCACTAAGATGCCAGTGAGGGTTAGTTATCAGATTTGGGGACATTTTATCAATATGAGGCCAGACATAAAGGTGAGCAGGTAAGAGCATTTCCTGTTCTTGCAGAGGACCCAGGGTTCAGTTCCCAGCATCCTGGCACAGCGCACAACTGTCTGTTAACTTCCAGTGGACCCTAAACCATTTTCTGGCCTCAAAGATGATGCATGCACTTGATGCAATTGAGCAAAGTCAGGCAAAGCACTCATAAACATAAAATAAAAATAAATAGAATCTTTGTAAAAAGTCAAGACAGGGTCAGGTATTCCTATGGAGAGTGGAATCCAAGGTGCCAGTCCAAGGTGTTTCAGATCCCAAGTGTTCTTGATGTTGGGATGAGGAAACTGGATCAGCCAAGAGTGGATGCTGAACTACGCCATATTGGGACTTAGGGACCTCCTGCCCTTGCTGGGGAGGAAGTAAGGAGATAGGAGAAGAAATAGTGACTGGAAGTGGTGGGAGGGGAAAGGGAGATTGAACAAGGATATACACAGATAAAAAATATGACTTTATTGATAATAAATTTTTTTTAAAAAAGTTAAGACAGTTCAGATGGTGCACATACATAATGCAGGCATCTAGGAAATACTGGCAAGAGGGTCCTGAGTTCCAGACCATGTGAGCTACACATTCAAACCCTGTTAAGAGGTAGAAGGAGGGAGGAGGGAGGGAGCAAGGGGACAGGGGAGTGTGCTGATAGATGATGCATCTAACAGAGTGCCTGAAAATCAGAGGACAGAGCCACCCTCAGATTTAGCCATGAAGGTCAGAGAGTTCCCACACAGAACTTTAATCCCTGCAGTCTGGAGGCAGAGTCAGACTTGTTTCTGCATCTCTGTGATTAGAATGCTATTGAGAGTTGATGGCACACACCTTAAATCCCAGGACCTGGGATCAATGCTTCCACTCTGAGTATTGAGGAAACACAGACAGACAGACAGACAGACAGACAGACAGACAGACAGACACACACACACACACACACACACACACACACACACACACACAGAGGCCTTTAATCCCAGCACTAGTAAAGCTAACTCAGGAAGGTAGATATCTGGTAGAGAAAGAAAGATAAGGCAGGAGGAGACAGGAGTCAGCCCATCGCCTGGGACCCTTCCATTTTCCTGAGGACTGAGAGGCCTTCAGTCTGAGGACTCCTGGACACAGGCTGAGGAGCTGGCTGGGGGGGAACTGCCTGTAGCTTATTTTCTGTCTCTCTGATCTTCCAGCTTTACCTCAAATCTGGCTCCAAGTTTTATTATAAACCGAGTAGAATTTGTGCAATAAGGAATGAAAGGTAATAGTGTCTGTTCTCACCTGTGGAGACAGAGACAGTCTCCCTGGAGCTGCTGAGTCCATCTCTTTCCACCCACACAGAACATTCATATGAAGAGCCAGGGTCCAGTCCATCCACAGTGACACGCTTGTCTCTTGTGCTCTGGGTCCCATCCTTGCCACCAGAGCCAATGCACTGGGCCCAGTAGGTGAAGTTGTCCATAGAGGGGCCATCAGGTTTCTCCCAAACCAGGCTGATGGAGCTGGTGTTCTGAGCTTCCACAGTTAGGTTTCTCACTGGGTTTGGAACTGAAGTGGGAACAGAGGGGCAAATCAGGTGTTGTTCCTGGTCCCTGACTTTCTATTCCTTCAGAACCCAGGGGCAGAGGTGGGCTGACTCAGACCAAAATGGTCCAATAGGACAGCACGGTTTGCATTCCCATTATGAACCCTTAGAATGTGACTGGTTACCACTAAGATGCCAGTGAGGGTTAGTGATCAGAGCTGGGGACATTTTATCAATGCATTAATAAGGTCAGACCTAGCAAGGCATGGTGGCTAATGTCTGTAAATGCAGTACTCCAGGAGCTGAGGCAGGAGAAATGCTAAATATTTGAGGATAGCATGGGCTACAAAGTGGCATCCTGTCGAAGAAAGAGAGCAAATAAGAAAGAATAATATCTCCCCACCAAGTTCAAACTCGTAGCTTTTTAAAAATATGAGTTGCATGTAGAAATGGGATGTTATAGCTCTTTCCTAAATATCACATGAAAGTCAATGACATATTTCTTCCTTCCTTTCCTCTGCTTTAGAGCCAGTGACAAGGACTAATATTTAAGTGTGTGGCTTCGTTTCTCTTTCTGCTACCTTCTTCTGTCAGCTTCCAACCACCGTCTGACTCCATACCATGATATGTGGGTCAGAGAACAGAAATGAGGCTGGACAGAAGGGAGAGCAGGTAAGAGCATTTCCTGTTCTTGCAGAGGACCCAGGGTTCAGTTCCCAGCATCCTGGCACAGCACACAACTGTCTGTTAACTTCCAGTGGACTCTACACCATTTTCTGGCCTCAAGGATGATGCTTGCACCTGGTGCACTTGAGCACAGGCAGGCAAAGCACTCATACACATAAAATAAAAATACATAGAATCTTTGTAAAGAAGTCAAGACAGGGTCAGGTATTCCTCTGGAGAGAGTGGAATCCAAGGTGCCAGTCCAAGGTGTTTCAGATCCCAAGTGTTCTTGATGTTGGGATGAGGAAACTGAATCTGCCAAGAGTGGATGCTGAACTAAGCCATATTGGGACCTTGGGACCTCCTGCCCTTGCTGAGGGAGGAAGTAAGGAGATAGGAGAAGAGAGTGACTGAAGGGGTAGGAGGGGGAAGGGAGCTTGAACAAGGATATACACAGATAAAATATATGACTTTATTCATAATATTTTTTTAAAAAAAGTTAAGACAGTTCAGATGGTGCACATCCATAATGCAGGCATCTAGGAAATACTGGCAAGAGGGTCCTGAGTTCCAGACCATGTGAGCTACACATTCAAACCCTGTTAAGAGGTAGAAGGAGGGAGGAGGGAGGGAGCAAAGGGACAGGGGAGTGTGATGACAGATTGTGCATCTAACAAAGTGCCTGAAAATCAGAGGACAGAGCCACCCTCAGATTGTCCATGAAGGTCAGTGAGTGGCCACACAGAACTTTAATCCCTGCAGTCTGGAAGCAGAGGCAGACATGTTTCTGGATCTCTGTGATTTGAAGGCCAAACAGAATTGTTGGAACACATTTTTAACCCCAGCGATTGGGATCCCATTCCTCTACTCTCAGTACTGGGGAAACACAGACACACAGACACACACACACACACACACACACATACACACACACAGACACACACACACAATCTGACCCAAGAAGGTAGATATCTGGGCAGAGAAAGAAAGATAAGGCAGGAGGAGATAACACAGGAGTCAGCCATTGCCTGGGACCTTCCCTTTTTCCTCAGAATGAGAGGCCTTCAGTCTGAGGACTCCTGGACACAGGCTGAGGAGCTGGCTGGGGGAGACCTGCCTGTAGCTTCTTTCCTGTCTCTCTGATCTTCCAGCTTTACCTCAACTATGGCTCCAAGTTTTATTATAAACCAAATAGAGTTCGTGCCATAGAGGAAAGAAAATATATAGTGTCTGTTCTCACCTGTGGAGACAGAGACAGTCTCCCTGGAGCTGCTGAGTCCATCTCTTTCCACCCACACAGAACATTCATATGAAGAGCCAGGGTCCAGTCCATCCACAGTGACACGGGTCTCTGTTGTGCTCTGGGTCCCATTCTTGCCACCAGAGACAATGCACTGGGCCCAGTAGGTGAAGGTGTCCATAGAGGGGCCATCAGGTTCCTCCCAAACCAGGCTGATGGAGCTGGTCTTCTGAGCTTCCACAGTTAGGTATCTCACTGGGTTTGGAACTGAGGTGGGAACAGAGGGGCAAATCAGGTGTTGTTCCTGGTCCCGACTTTCTATTCCTTCAGAACCCAGGGGCAGAGGTGGGCTGACTCAGACCAAAATGGTCCAACAGGACAACACAGTTTCCATTTGCATTATGAACCCTTAGAATGTGACTGGTTGCCACTAAGATGCCAGTGAGGGTTAGTGATCAGAGCTGGGGCATTTTATCAATGCATTAATAATGTCAGACCTAGCCTGGCATGGTGGCTCATGTCTGTAAATACAGTACTCCTGGTACTGAGGCAAGATTATTGATACATATATGACGATATCATGAGCTACAAAGTGGCATCCTGTCAAAGAAAGAGAGCAAATAAGAAAGAATAAAAATATCTCCCCACCAAGTTCAAACTCGTAGCTTTTTAAAAATATGAGTTGCATGTAGAAATGGGATGTTCTAGATCTTTCCTAAATATCTCATGAAGGTCAATGACATTTTTCTTCCTTCCTTTCCTCTGTTTTAGAGTCATTGATAGAAGACTAAAATTTACATGTGTGACTTAATTTCTATTGTGATACCTTCTCCTGTCAGCTTCGAACCACCCTCTGACTCCATACCATGATATGTGGGTCAGAGACCAGATATGAGGCTGCACAGAAGGGTCAGCAGGTAAGAGCATTTCCTGTTCTTGCAGAGGACCCAGGGATCAGTGCTCAGCATCCTGGCTCAGCTCACAACTGTCTGTTAACTTCCAGTGGACCCTACTCTGTTTCCTAGCCTCAAGGATTATTTATGCACTTGATGAAATTGAGCACAGTCAGGCAAAGCACTCATACACATAAAATAAAAATAAATGAAATCTTTGTAAAAAGTCAAGACAGGGTCAGGTATTCCTCTGGAGAGAGTGGAATCCAAGGTGCCAGTCCAAGGTGTTTCAGATCCCAAGTGTTCTTGATGTTGGGATGAGGAAACTGGATCTGCCAAGAGTGGATGCTGAACTAAGTCATATTGGGACCTTGGGACCTCCTGCCCTTGCTGGGGAGGAAGTAAGGAGATGGGAGAAGAGAGTGACTGGAATGGGTGGGAGGTGGAAGGGAGCTTGAACAAGGATATCCACAGATAAAAAATATGACTTTATTGATAATAAATTTTTTTTAAAAAAAGTTAAGACAGTTCAGATGGTGCACATCCATAATGCAGGCATCTAGGAAATACTGGCAAGAGGGTCCTGAGTTCCAGACCATGTGAGCTACACATTCAAACCCTGTTAAGAGGTAGAAGGAGGGAGGAGGGAGGGGGCAAAGGGGATAGGGGAGTGTGCTGACAGATTGTGCATCTAACAGAGTGCCTGAAAATCAGAGGACAGAGCCACCCTCAGATTTAACCATGAAGGTCAGAGAGTTGCCACACAGAACTTTAATCCCTGCAGTCTGGTAGCAGAGGCAGACATGTTTCTGCATCTCTGTGATTAGAATCCTATTGAGAGTTGATGGCACACACCTTAAATCCCAGGACCTGGGATCAATGCTTCCACTCTGAGTATTGAGGAAACACAGACAGACAGACAGACAGACAGACAGACAGACAGACACACACACACACACACACACACACACACACACAGAGGCCTTTAATCCTAGCACTAGTAAAGCTAACTCAGGAAGGTAGACATCTGGGTAGAGAAAGAAAGATAAGGCAGGAGGAGACAGGAGTCAGCACATTGCCTGGGACCCTTCCATTTTCCTGAGGACTGAGAGGCCTTCAGTCTGAGGACTCCTGGACACAGGCTGAGGAGCTGGCTGGGGGGGAACTGCCTGTAGCTTCTTTCCTGTCTCTCTGATCTTTCATCTTTACCTCAAAACTGGCTCTAAGTTTTATTATAAAACAAATAGAATCTGTGCAATAAGGAAGGAAAGGTAAAAGTGTCTGTTCTCACCTGTGGAGACAGAGACAGTCTCCCTGGAGCTGCTGAGTCCATCTCTTTCCACCCACACAGAACATTCATATGAAGAGCCAGGGTCCAGTCCATCCACAGTGACACGCTTGTCTCTTGTGCTCTGGGTTCCATTCTTGCCACCAGAGCCAATGCACTGGGCCCAGTAGATGAAGGTGTCCATAGAGGGGCCATCAGGTTTCTCCCAAACCAGGCTGATGGAGCTGGTGTTCTGAGCCCCCACAGTTAGGTTTCTCACTGGGTTTGGAACTGAAGTGGGAACAGAGGGGCAAATCAGGTGTTGTTCCTGGTCCCTGACTTTCTATTCCTTCAGAACCCAGAGGCAGAGGTGGGCTGACTCAGACCAAAATGGTCCAATAGTACAGCACGGTTTCCATTTGCATTATGAACCCCTATAATGTGACTGGTTGTCACTAAGATGCCAGTGAGGGTTAGTGATCAGAGCTGGGGACATTTTATCAATACATTAATAATGTCAGACCTAGCAAGGCATGGTGGCTCATGTCTGTAAATGCAGTACTGAAGGAGCTGAGGCAGGAGAATTGCTACATATTTGAGGATAGCAAGAGCTACAAAGTGGCATCCTGTCAAAGAAAGAGAGCAAATAAGAAAGAAAAAAAATGTCTCCCCACCAAGTCCAAACTCATTGCTTTTTAAAAATATGAGTTGCAGGACTGGAGAGATGGCTTAGCGGTTAAGAGCACTGACTGCTCTTCCAGAGGTCCTGAGTTCAATTCCCAGCACCCACATGGTAGCTCACAACTGTCTGTAGTTCCAGTTCCCAGTTCCAGGCAAACACCAAGGTAAATAAAATAAATAAAGTTTTTTTCCAAAAAAAAAAAAAATATGAGTTGCATGTAGAAATGGGATGTTCTAGATCTTTCCTAAATTTCTCATGATGGTCAATGACATATTTCTTCTTTCTTTCCACTGTTTTAGAGCCGTTCAAAGAAGACTAAAATTTAATGTGTGGTTCGTTTTTATTTCTGCGACCTTCTCCTGTCACCTTCGAACCACCCTCTGACTCCATACCACGATATGTGGGTCAGAGACCAGATATGAGGCTGCACAGAAGGGTGAGCAGCTAAGAGCATTTCCTGTTCTTGCAGACGACCCAGGGATCAGTGCTCAGCATCTTGGCTCAGCTCACAACTGTCTGTTAACTTCCAGTGGACCCTACACCCTCTTCTGCCCTCTAGGATGATGCATGCACCTGGTGCACTTGAGCACAGGCAGGCAAAGCATTCATATACATAAAATAAAAATAAATGGAATCTTTGAAAAAAGTCAAGCCAGGTGAGATGGTGACATCCATAATGCAGGCATCTAGGAAATACTGGCAAGAGGGTCCTGAGTTCCAGACCATGTGAGCGACACATTCAAACCCTGTTAAGAGGTAGAAAGAGGGAGGAGGGAGGGGGCAAAGGGGACAGGGGAGTGTGCTGAGAGATTGTGCATCTAACAGAGTTACTGAAAATCAGAGGACAGAGCCACCCTCAGATTATCCATGAAGGTCAGTGAGTAGTGACACAGAACTTTAATCCTTGTAGCATGGTAGCAGAGGCAGACATGTTTCTGCATCTCTGTGATTTGAAGGCTATTTAGAGTTGATGGTACACACCTTAAATCCCAGGAGGTGGGATCAATACTTGCACTCTGAGTACTGAGGAAACACAGACACACAGACACAGACACACACACACACACACACACACACACACACACACACACAGAGGCCTTTAATCCTAGCACTAGTAAAGCTAACTCAGGAAGGTAGACATCTGGGTAGAGAAAGAAAGATAAGGCAGGAGGAGACAGGAGTCAGCCCATTGCCTGGGACCCTCCCCTTTTTCCTGAGGACTGAGAGGCCTTCAGTCTGAGGACTCCTGGACACAGGCTGAGGAGCTGCCTGGGGGAGAACTGCCTGGAGCTTCTTTCCTGTCTCTCTGACCTTCCAGCTTTACCTCAAATCTGGCTCCAAGTTTTATTATAAACCAAATAGAATTCATCCAATAGGGGAAAGAAAAGAAATAGTGTTTGTTCTCACCTGTGGAGACAGAGACAGTCTCCCTGGAGCTGCTGAGTCCATCTCTTTCCACCCACACAGAACATTCATATGAAGAGCCAGGGTCCAGTCCATCCACAGTGACACGGGTGCCTGTTGTGCTCTGGGTCCCATTCTTGCCACCAGAGCCAATGCACTGGGCCCAGTAGGTGAAGGTGTCCATAGAGGGGCCATCAGGATGCTCCCAAACCAGGCTGATGGAGCTGGTGTTCTGAGCCTCCACAGTTAGGTTTCTCACTGGGTTTGGAACTGAAGTGGGAACAGAGGGGCAAATCAGGTGTTGTTCCTGGGCCCTGACTCTATTACTTCAGAAACCAGGGGCAGAGGTGGGCTGACTCAGACCAAAATGGTCCAATAGTACAGCACGGTTTCCATTTGCATTATGAACCCCTATAATGTGACTGGTTGTCACTAAGATGCCAGTGAGGGTTAGTGATCAGAGCTGGGGACATTTTATCAATACATTAATAATGTCAGACCTAGCAAGGCATGGTGGCTCATGTCTGTAAATGCAGTACTGAAGGAGCTGAGGCAGGAGAATTGCTACATATTTGAGGATAGCATGGGCTACAAAGTGGCATCCTGTCAAAGAAAGAGAGCAAATAAGAAAGAAAAAAAATGTCTCCCCACCAAGTCCAAACTCATTGCTTTTTAAAAATATGAGTTGCAGGACTGGAGAGATGGCTTAGCGGTTAAGAGCACTGACTGCTCTTCCAGAGGTCCTGAGTTCAATTCCCAGCACCCACATGGTAGCTCACAACTGTCTGTAGTTCCAGTTCCCAGTTCCAGGCAAACACCAAGGTAAATAAAATAAATAAAGTTTTTATCCAAAAAAAAAAATATGAGATGCATGTAGAAATGGGATGTTCTAGATCTTTCCTAAATTTCTCATGATGGTCAATGACATATTTCTTCTTTCTTTCCACTGTTTTAGAGCCGTTCAAAGAAGACTAAAATTTAATGTGTGGTTCGTTTTTATTTCTGCGACCTTCTCCTGTCACCTTCGAACCACCCTCTGACTCCATACCATGACATGTGGGTCAGAGACCAGATATGAGGCTGCACAGAAGGGTGAGCAGCTAAGAGCATTTCCTGTTCTTGCAGACGACCCAGGGATCAGTGCTCAGCATCTTGGCTCAGCTCACAACTATCTGTTAACTTCCAGTGGACCCTACACCCTCTTCTGCCCTCTAGGATGATGCATGCACCTGGTGCACTTGAGCACAGGCAGGCAAAGCATTCATATACATAAAATAAAAATAAATGGAATCTTTGAAAAAAGTCAAGCCAGATGAGATGGTGACATCCATAATGCAGGCATCTAGGAAATACTGGCAAGAGGGTCCTGAGTTCCAGACCATGTGAGCGACACATTCAAACCCTGTTAAGAGGTAGAAAGAGGGAGGAGGGAGGGGGCAAAGGGGACAGGGGAGTGTGCTGAGAGATTGTGCATCTAACAGAGTGCCTGAAAATCAGAGGACAGAGCCACCCTCAGATTATCCATGAAGGTCAGTGAGTAGTGACACAGAACTTTAATCCTTGTAGCATGGTAGCAGAGGCAGACATGTTTCTGCATCTCTGTGATTTGAAGGCTATTTAGAGTTGATGGTACACACCTTAAATCCCAGGAGGTGGGATCAATACTTGCACTCTGAGTACTGAGGAAACACAGACACACACAGACACACACAGACACACACACACACACACACACACACACACACACACAATCTGACCCAAGAAGGTAGATAGCTGGGTAGAGAAAGAAAGATAAGGCAGGAGGAGACAGGAGTCAGCCCATCACCTGGGCTCCTCCACTTTTTCCTGAGCACTGAGAGGCCTTCAGTCTGAGGACTCCTGGACACAGGCTGAGGAGCTGCCTGGGGGAGAACTGCCTGTAGCTTGTTTCCTGTCTCTCTGATCTTCCAGCTTTACCTCAAATCTGGCTCCAAGTTTTATTATAAACCAAGTAGAATTCATCCAATAGGGGAAAGAAAAGAAATAGTGTTTGTTCTCACCTGTGGAGACAGAGACAGTCTCCCTGGAGCTGCTGAGTCCATCTCTTTCCACCCACACAGAACATTCATATGAAGAGCCAGGGTCCAGTCCATCCACAGTGACACGGGTGCCTGTTGTGCTCTGGGTCCCATTCTTGCCACCAGAGCCAATGCACTGGGCCCAGTAGGTGAAGGTGTCCATAGAGGGGCCATCAGGTTCCTCCCAAACCAGGCTGATGGAGCTGGTGTTCTGAGCCTCCACAGTTAGGTTTCTCACTGGATTTGGAACTGAGGTGGGAACAGAGGGGCAAGTCAGGTGTTGTTCCTGGTCCCTGACTCTCTATTCCTTCAGAACCCAGAGGTAGAGGTGGGCTGACTCAGACCAAAATGGTCCAATAGGACAGCACGGTTTGCATTTGCAGTATGAACCCTTAGAATGTGACTGGTTGTCACTAAGATGCCAGTGAGGGTTAGTGATCAGAGCTGGGGACATTTTATCAATGCTTTAGTAATGACAGACCTAGCAAGGCATGGTGGCTCATGTCTGTAAATGCAGTACTCAGGGAGCTGAGGCAGGAAAATTTCTACATATTTGAGGACTACGAAGTGGCATCCTGTCGAAGAAAGAGAGCAAATAGGAAAGAATAATATCTCCCCACCAAGTTCAAACTCATTGCTTTTTAAAAATATGAGTTGCATGTAGAAATAGGATGTTCTAGCTCTTTCCTAAATATCACATGACGGTCAATGACATATTTCTTCCTTCCTTTCCTCTGTTTTAGAGCCATTGACAGAAGACTAAAATTTAAGTGTGTGGCTTCATTTCTATTTCTGCGACTTTCTCCTGTCAGCTCCAACCATCCTCTAACTATGATATGTGGATCAGAGAACAGATATGAGGCTGGACAGAAGGGTGAGCAAGTAAGAGCATTTCATGTCCTTGCAGAGGACCCAGGGATCAGTTGCCAGCATCCTGGCTCAGCTCACAACAGTCTGTCAACTTCCAGAATATCCTACAGCCTCTTCTGCCCTCAAGGATGATGCATGCACCTGGTGCTCTTGAGCACAAGCAGCCAAAGCACTCATATACATAAAATAAAAATAAATGGAATCTTTGTAAAAAGTCAAGCCAGCTGAGATGGCGACATCCATAATGCAGGCATCTAGGAAATACTGGCAAGAGGGTCCTGAGTTCCAGACCATGTGAGCTACACATTCAAACCCTGTTAAGAGGTAGAAGGAGGGTGGAGGGAGGGAGCAAAGGGGACAGGGGAGTGTGCTGAGAGATTGTGCATCTAACAAAGTGCCTGAAAATTAGAGGACAGAGCCACCCTTAGGTTATCCATGAAGGTCAGTGAGTGGCCACACAGAACTTTAATCCCTGCAGTCTGGAAGCAGAGGTAGACATGTTTCTGCATCTCTGTGATTTGAAGGCCATTTAGAGTTGATGGCACACACCTTAAATCCTAGGGTTTGTTAGCCTATATGTCTACTCTCAGTACTGAGGAAACACACACACACACACACACACACACACACACACACACACACACACACACTCTGACCCAAGAAGGTAGATATCTGGGTAGAGAAAGATAAGGCAGGAGGAGACAGGAGTCAGCCCATCACCTGGGCTCCTCCCCTTTTTCCTGAGGACTGAGAGACCTTCAGTCTGAGGACTCCTGGACACAGGCTGAGGAGCTTGCTGGGGGAGAACTGTCTGTAGCTTCTTTCCTGTCTCTCTGATCTTCCAGCTTTACCTCAAATCTGGCTCCAAGTTTTATTATAAACCAAGTAGATTTTGTACAATAAGGAATGAAAGGTAATAGTGTCTGTTCTCACCTGTGGAGACAGAGACAGTCTCCCTGGAGCTGCTGAGTCCATCTCTTTCCACCCACACAGAACATTCATATGAAGAGCCAGGGTCCAGTCCATCCACAGTGACATTGATGCCTGTTGTGCTCTGGGTCCCATTGTTGCCACCAGAGCCAATGCACTGGGCCCAGTAGGTGAAGGTGTCCATAGAGGGGCCATCAGGATGCTCCCAAACCAGGCTGATGGAGCTGGTGTTCTGAGCTTCCACAGTTAGGTTTCTCACTGGGTTTGGAACTGAAGTGGGAACAGAGGGGCAAATCAGGTGTTGTTCCTGGTCCCTGACTCTCTATTCCTTCAGAACCCAAAGGCAGAGGTGGACTGACTCAGACCCAAATGGTTCAACAGGACAGCACGGTTTCCATTTGCATTATGAACCCTTAGAATGTGACTGGTTGTCACTAAGATGCCAGTGAGGGTTAGTGATCAGAGCTGGGGACATTTTATCAATACATTAATAATGTCAGACCTAGCAAGGCATGGTGGCTCATGTCTGTAAATGCAGTACTCAGGGAGCTGAGGCAGGAGAATTGCTACATATTTGAGGATAGCATGGGCTACAAAGTGGCATCCTGTCAAAGAAAGAGAGAGCAAGTAAGAAAGAATAAAAATGGTGGCTGGAGAGATGGCTCAGAGGTTAAGAGCACTGACTGTTCTTCCAAAGGTCCTGAGTTCAATTCCCAGCAAAACCACATGGTGGCTCACAACCATCTATGATGAGGTCTGGTGCCCTCTTCTGTAAAACTGTATGCATAATAAATAAATAAATCTTTAAAAAAAAAAGAAAGAAAGAAAGAATAAAAATGTCTCCCCACCAAGTCCAAACTCGTTGCTTTTAAAAATATGTGTTGCATGTAGAAATGGGATTTCTAGATCTTTTCTAAATATCTCATGAAGGTCAATAACATATTTCTTCTTTTTTTTTCCTCTGTTTTAGAGCCAGTGACACAAGACTAAAATTACGTGTGTGGCTTCATTTCTCTTTCTGCTACCTTCTCCTGTCAGCTTCCAACCACCCTCTAACTCCATACCATGATATGTGGGTCAGATAACAGATATGAGACTGGACAAAAAGGTCAGTGGTTAAGAGCATTTCATGTTCTTGCAGAGAACCCAGGGTTCTGTCTCACGCTACCTCGTCCCGCAAGGAACACGCAACACCGGATCCTTCTCTTTGCAGTTTATTCGGGCCTTTAATTATCTTTTCTTTTTTTTTTAATTTTTGATGATTTTTTTCTGTTTCCTTTTTTTTTTTAAACTTTATTTATTTATTTATTTATTTATTTGCCTTGGTGTTTGGCTGGAACTGGAACTACAGACAGTTGTTAGCTGCCATGTGGGTGCTGGGAATCGAACCCGGGTCCTCTGGAAGAGCAGAGGGTGCTCTTAATCGCTGAGCCATCTCTCCAACTCCTTTAATTATCTTCTTATCTCTCACTCACTCACTCACTCTCAGACATATGACCAACGGACCCCGAGGTGGGAGGGGAAGTCCGCTCGTGGCTAAATACCCTCTGGGCTTCCAATCCAGGTAAACCACGTAGACATTGCCCATAGGTCCCAAGGCGCCGGAAGCAAGCCACCATCCTCGGCTACAGCCAATAAGGAGTTGTTTACTCCCGAGAGCACTCACCATTGAGAAAGGTGGAAGGCAGAAACCAGCGCCACCTTTAGAGCGTGGTACAAGCAGCTCCCTACAGGGTTCAGTTGCCAGCATCCTGGCACAGTGCACAACTGTCTGTTAACTTCCAGTGGACCCTACACTGTTTCCTAGCCTCAAGGATGATGCATGCACCTGGTGCACTTGAGCACAGGCAGGCAAAGCACTCATATACTTAAAATAAAAATAAATGGAATCTTTGTAAAAAGTCAAGCCAGGTGAGATGGTGACATCGATAATGCAGGCATCTAGGAAATACTGGCAAGAGGGTCCTGAGTTCCAGACCATGTGAGCGACACATTCAAACCCTGTTAAGAGGTAGAAGGAGGGAGGAGGGAGGGAGCAAAGGGGACAGGGGAGTGTGCTGACAGATGGTGCATCTAACAGAGTGCCTGAAAATCAGAGGACAGAGCCACCCTCAGGTTATCCATGAAGGTCAGCGAGTGGCCACACAGAACTTTAATCCCTGCAGTCTGGAAGTAGAGGCAGAGATGTTTCTGCATCTCTGTGAGTTGAAGGCTATTTAGAGTTGATGGCACACACCTTAAATCCCAGGACCTGGGATCAATGCCTCTACTCTCAGTACTGAGGAAAAACAGACACACAGATACACAGACACAGACACACACAGATACACACACACACACAACACACACCATGTGACCCAAGAAGGTAGACATCTGGGTAGAGAAAGAAAGATAAGGCAGGAGGAGACAGGAGTCAGCCCATCACCTGGGCTCCTCCCCTTTTTCCTGAGCACTGAGAGGCCTTCAGTCTGAGGACTCCTGGACACAGGCTGAGGAGCTGCCTGGGGGAGAACTGCCTGGAGCTTCTTTCCTGTCTCTCTGATCTTCCAGCTTTACCTCAAATCTGGCTCCAAGTTTTATTATAAACCAAACAGAGTTCATGCAATAGCGGAAAGAAAAGAAATAGTCTGTTCTGACCTGTGGAGACAGAGACAGTCTCCCTGGAGCTGCTGAGTCCATCTCTTTCCACCCACACAGAACATTCATATGAAGAGCCAGGGTCCAGTCCATCCACAGTGACACGGGTGTCTCTTGTGTTCTGGGTCCCATTCTTGCCACCAGAGCCAATGCACTGGGCCCAGTAGGTGAAGGTGTCCATAGAGGGGCCATCAGGATGCTCCCAAACCAGGCTGATGGAGCTGGTGTTCTGAGCCTCCACAGTTAGATTTCCCACTGGGTTTGGAACTGAAAACAAGGGTGGAAAAATAAGCATTTGTCCCAAATGTTTTTTAATGTGAAACCTATGTAGCCTGTCCCTACAATCTCATCCCTTTGGAGGCTGAGGCTTGAGAACTTTATAAGTTCAAGGACAGACTGAGCTTCATAGTGAATTCTAATGGGAATATAAGTCATATCCACACTGCCGAATTCACACACAAATGCATACACATGCCAGCTCTAAATAAATTAAGATATAGTTAAATACATAAATAATAAATTACTGAGCCCCAGAAGAAGACAGTTTGCATGCTCTGACTACCACATAAACAAATGCACACACAGAGAGAGAGAGACACACACACACACACACACACACACTCACATATTATACTACACATATAAAAATAAATAAATAGATTCACTCAGTATTGGTGGCATATGCCTTTAATCCCAGCACCTGGAAGGCAGTTAATGAGTTCAAGGCCAGCCTGGTCTACAGAGTGAGTTCCAGGATAGCCAGGGCTACACTTAGAAACACTGAAAATTGAAAATTAAATAACAAATTAATTAATTAATAATGTGCCAGGGTTTTGTCATTCAGAGAAGCCCACATAGCTCTAGGTGGGGGGCAAGTGCATGGACTGGTATCAGGCTTCATGGCTCCTCAGCCTTGGCCAAAGAAGCTGCTGTCTTCAGTGGTGGCTGTTAATACAGAGGCTGTGGATGGTTGAGATATTGAAGACACACCTGTCATCCCCTCCAAGGCTCAGAGAACATCATGGGAAAATGGTGAATGAATATAAGAACCAGAAGATGGAGAAAGTGTTGTGAAATGCTGTGTTGGTGGCATGGCATGCTAGTAGTATTCATAACCTCCCAGTGGTTGTGGTTGTAGGTATAACCTACACAAGATTAATACTCTAAATATTCAGTCATACATGGATGATGTGTAGTCCTCAGGTCATATCTGGGGGATCAAATGGCAGTCAGGGCTGCTAGAAGGGAGGAAGTCACTGTATTCAGTGACACTGCCTTAGCGGATAACTCCATACCCACACCCAGATCACAAATTAAAAAGTAAAGGCAAATACAGTTATTGCTCCGATCGCTTGTCCTTAAACTGCTCTGGGACCAACAGGATGATCAAGGATTTCTGTACATCATGGACCCCGTGGTGGGGCAGGGATGGCTGAGATCAATAGGAATCCCAGTAGGAGAGACAAGACTTAGGATGTGGCCAGTCGCAACCCATGGAGCTGGGAATAATTTACTGTGGGGTTGGGAATGCTGACCTAATGCTCCCTTGATGCTCATAATATAGAGAAAGGGGCCATCTTGGGCCCACTGGGCTGCACAGCCTATGAGGATCCACCTCACCTGTATCTCTTTCCTCTACTTAAGGTGGATGATAAAACCCAGAGATTCACTTGTGCATTTCATTCCAGTTCTGTTGGACTGTGGAATCCGCCACCTTCTGTTTTCTCTCTCTCTCTCTCTCTCTCTCTCTCTCTCTCTCTTCCTCCTCCTTCCTCAACAGATTTCTCTATGTAGCCCTGGCTGTCCAGAAACTCACTTTATAGACCAGATGGGCCTAGAACTCACAAAGATCCACCACCTGCCTCTGCCTCTCGAGTGCTGGGATTAAAGGCATACATACACCACTGCCACCAGGCTCTCCTGTCATCCTTCAAATGAAAGAAAGCAAACAAGAGAGTCTGCCTCTCACCTGTGGAGTCATTGAGGGGCTGTGTGGAGCTTCCAACTCTGTCTTTTTCTTCCCACTCAGAAAATTCATACAAAGAAGCAGGAGCAAGTCCATCCGCCACGACACTGGTCTCTGTTGTGTTTTGAGCATTATTTGGGTCAGCATCTCCAGGCCACTGAACCCAGTAGGTGGGGTTCTGAGGGCCAGTGGCCTCAGGGACCTCCTAGCTCAGGGTGATGGAAATGATGATCCTAGCCTCACTGTCAGGTTCCTCACTGGGTTTGGAGCTGAGAATTAGTGAGGCTTTTAAATTAGAAAAGCGTAGATCATTCATTATTCCCCCACCATCCTGCACCATCCCACCCCCCAGATGGAAAAGCTACCCTTGTCCTCAGCCCACATGGACCATCAGACTCACAGGAACTGGAGTCTCATCTCTTGGCAAGGACAGTCATTCAAGGTTGGGTTTTACTTACCAGCCGCTCTGACCACAGCACAGCAGCCGCACAGACCCTAGAGGGATCCAGGTAGGAAGAAATTAACTGGTCTAGGTGACATTGAGGAAGTGGGGCTGGCAGGGCTGGTTGAGAATCTTCTGATCTCTGTCCCCAACCTTGATCAAGGAGAGGAATTTGGGGGCCAGCGTGTGATAAACGCCATCCTAACTCTGGTGCTCTTCTGATTAGGAAGATGGTCACCACCAGCAGAGGCTCCAGGGAAGTGGGAACCAAGGTTGGTTCCCGGATAAGGGCAAGAGATAACGCAAGTACTTTCACTTTATGAAAAATATAGTCAGAGGCCTTGGGGGAGGCTGGCCATGGACCAAGAGGAACGGCAAACAACAATGGCCCCTGAAGACAGACCGTGGGTGGAGGGAGGTGACCAGAGCCTGGACACCGTGGGTTTGCGGGAAGACATTAGGGGCTAGACCTCTGGGTCTGGGGAAGAAGGGTAGGCTCTGGCTTCTGTGTCTGCGGATGGAGGGCTGGGCTCTGTGTGCCAACAGCTTGATTCCACAGTCACGGCCACACCAGACACTACAAAATCCAGATCCAGGATGGTG
>PVIH01023384.1:0-24944 GCA_004025045.1 Sigmodon hispidus
GTGGCTGGGTGGCTGGGTGGCTGTGTGGCTGTGTGGCTGGGTGGCTGGGTGGCTGTGTGGCTGGGTGGCTGGCCTGGAGCCCTCTCCTTGTCCTGCTCCCCAGTATCCCCCTCTTCTTATTTCCTTTATTTATTCTATCTGCCTGCCAGCCCTGCCGAGCCTTTCTCCTGCCTCTCTATTGGCTGTTTATCTCTTTAGTAGACCAATCAGGCAAAAGTAACACAGCTTCAAATAGTTAAACAAATTTAATATAAAAAATGCAACACATCTCTGCATCATTAAATAAATGTCCTATAGTATAAACAATGTAATAATTCTTAAGATAATATCCTGCAACATTTCCTACATTTGTCTAAATAAAATGAAAGGTTTTAAATTTAAAATAGTAAAACTATATCCAACAAACTAGTTATCAAGTAAGAATAGAATTACATTTATAATTGAAGAGCAAAAACTTAGCTCAAGAAACCCCATTTTGCATTCTAGTAGCTATTCTACAAAAAGGTAAAATAAAATTTAGTTTCTTATTTCTGGCAGGGGGTGGCTTCCCAGGTCTGGGAGAAGAATAGTCATGCCTGATCAGTCCTGGGAGAAGAACATGTCCTAAATGAATAGACCTAGTAGGGGGCCTCCCCAGTTCTGAGAGAAGAATACTTGCCCAGCTCTGAGAGATCAGCCAAGACATCAGTCCAGGTCTGGGAAAGGAATAGATTCTCACTTGACTAGTTCTGGGAAAAACCAGCCACTCCAGGTAGGGTCCCGGTGGGGTCCATCCAGGTGGGGTCCAAAGACACTCTGGGGCAGAAAGACCCTAAGCATGAGCCAGGCAGTAGCACGTCAGCATTGTACCCCCAAGCAACCAACTTTGTTGTAGCATATATATATATATATATATACATATATATGTATATATATATATATATATACACATAACCTTTGTAGCTAAAGGCACCAGCTACTTCCTGCTCTGTTGTCACAGAAGCTTGAAGTATGCTCCATGCCTGGCTTGTATTATGCTGCCAATAAACCTTGCTGATTGCATTCAGGACATATCAGGTCTCTCTGTGGGTCGAGCTCTGGACACAATAATAATATTCAATCCATTTGTATTTAGCAAATTCAGAGAAGACACTCCACCATCCATCCTATCTCAGTGACTCCAAAGTTTTATACCTAATTTACATATTATAACTAAGAAAAATCAAAACTCTATTTAGTCTTTAACTTTATCAAAAAACCAGAAAGATGTAATACCACCTGAGTAAACAGGAAATACATTGCAAGCAACTTCCAAAACTGTAGAAATGACAGAGACATTTGACTGCCTGGACAGCAACCCAAAGTTTCTCTGCAAGGTTGGGTCATTTTGTCTTCAGCCTATAGGCCTAGAGTATCTGGCAGACTTTTCAGTGAAGCAGGAAATTTGAAGGACCGTCCCACCTTGTATTTGCAAAGTTCATCTGTTGCTTTCCTCTGTGGCCTGCAGACTGTCTGGCAGACTCTTCCATGAAGCAGGAACCCTGAAGGATTATTCTACTTCATTTGTCAAAGTTCAGCTGTCACTTTCTTGTGTGTGGGTCCTGCATATCCACAGTATACTGTCAAGCAGTCAAGGCAAAAGCAGTTTCTTGCCAAAATGGCTAACCTTGCTACAATGAAAGCAAAGTCCTATGGAGTTTCTTCAATGCCCATCATCCTTTTATGAAGTAAATTTATGCTGCCAGGAGCAGTTGTGTTTCATTGTCATAAAAAACCTTAGGTTATTAAATTTCTTAAATGACATATTCTGTAAGTCTTTGAAGTGTTTGAAAATCATCTGTCTAAAATATACTTGTTTAACCTTGAAAACATGCCTAATGTGACTACAAATTTCATTATTATACATTAGCTACCAACCTCATTTCTCAATTATATATTGCATTTTTAGATTAATTGTATAAGCATAATACCCCAAACAAGAGTATAAACATATATTCAGTATACAAAAATAACTTTAAATTTGTATCAATATACAGAATCTATGCCAATGCAAACTATCTGAGATTAATAGTTGTCCCTTTTATTCTATATTCTTACATTCCCCTAAATAACAAACATTCACAACCCACCAAATCACCAAAGACCCCCATTTCATCTCTTGGGAATGTGGGCCTTTTCTTCTTCAGATTGCTTCCTGTTGTCAAAGACATCTTTAAGGGACCCTGAGAAAATTTGAGATAATAGTTAAGTTCTGGGAAGACCAGTTATAGCCTTTTTGATAGATATCACCTGTCAAGTTTTAGGTCTCCCTTGATTAAACCTGATCCATATTTACCTGGAATGAATCCACAGCCTTTTGTTTTCTGTGGAAACAAAAGCAGAATCTCTTCTCCAAAGCGTTTTTGATTGCCATTTGACAAACACATTTTTGACTTTTTTGATGTGGGGTGTCTTTCTGTATGCTGTGAATACCATTGGTTAACAAAGGGACTGTTTTGGCCTATGGCAGAGCAGCTTAGAGGCAGGTGGGAAATCCAAGCATAGATAAAGGGGAAGGAGGGTGGAGTCAGATGAAGCCACTGCAAGCTGCTGCCCAAAGAAGGAAAGATGTAAAAGAACATACAGGTAAGCCACAAGCCACATGAAAATACATAGATTAATAAAAATGGGTTAAGTTGTAAGAGCTAGTCGGTAATGAGCCTGAGCCATAGGTCAAATAGTTTGTAATTAGTATAAACCTTTGTGTGATTATTTGGGACAAGGCAGCTGTAGGCAGGTCTGGACTTTGTGGCTAGACCAGGCCAGAAACTTTGGTTGCACTTCTTTTTTTAAAGCTAATATAGCCCTAAGGTGTGCAGGTTGGTACAATTTTGCATGCAGTCTTCTTCTTAATCCCATGTCTCTTAGTAGCCATCATTTGCTTATCAACAATCAAAAAATTCAAAATCAATACAGCAACATATACTCATTTCCCTGTATATTTCCCATCTTGCATGACTTTTTAATTTTACATTACCTTTACTCTCTCTAAAGACCTTTATTATTTTAAGACTCTTTCTATGACTGTCCATATTCTTCCTATTTCTTAAGCCCACTCACATTGTGAAATGTACTGGAACCTGTTTAGAGTTGCTTCTTGTCTAGACCCCCTTTCCTGTGCATCTTTTAGCTTTTTTGATTGTGTGACTGAGCAAACTTTAAACTGCTAAGGTACAGCTGGGTCCTCATGGCCCTGTTCACTGATTTCCTTCTCTCTGTTGGTGAGAGCCTAGCCTAAAGCTTGAGGCCCAGTCAGAGGTTTGTGACCAGGAACTGCACTCCCCACTCTCCCGGCAGCTAGGGCGTGCTGGTGCCCTGCACTATTGCATGAGGTTTTTATTGTTGTCATTGTTGTTGTTGTTGTGTGTGTGTGTGTGTGTGTGTGTATGTGTGTGTGTTTCTTAGTTTTTTTATTTTTATTAACATGGAAATGGCTTTTTAAGTGTTCTGCTGTTGGCAGAGTTTCTGAACCCATATCCTTTTTTTTATAAAAAGCTTTCTCAGGTCCTAAGGGTAGTCAAGCCTCATATTGTTACACCGAAATGCAGGGTTTTTTAATTTTTATTTTAACTCTTACTCCTTTGCTTTTTGGAGCCCACCTCCCAGTTCCCAAATCTTATTCCTAGTTATAGATACCCAGCCTTGGCTTGGCTTGTTTCTAGCAGGCTTTTCTTATATTCTCCTGTCTATCTTTTGCCTCCGGGCTTTTATCTTTCTTAGTATTTTTCTTTACTTCTTTGTGGCTTGCTGTGTAACTGGGTGCCTGCCCCCCCATCCTCCTTCTTATCCTGCTCCTATATCTCCCCAGCCCGATTTCACCTATTTATTCTGTTTTCCTGCCAGCCCTGCCTAGCCTTTCTCCTGCCCAGCTATTGGCTATTTACCTCTTTATTAGACCAATCAGGTGTTATCAACCAAGAGAAGCACAGTAACACAGCTTCACAGAGTTAAGCAAATGCAACATAAAAGAATGCAACACATCTTGGCATCATTAAACAAATGTTCCCCAGCATAAACAAATGTAATGCATCTTAATATTCTACAACATAAATTCTTTTAAAAAATAATAGAAAACATGAGCTGGAGAGATGGCTCAGCTGTTAAGTGCTCTCCCAGAGGACCCAAGTACTATCTGTAACTCCGATTTTGGAGGATCCAACACCTCTGGCCTCAAATGGCACCTGCTTATATCTACATAAACTCTCCTGCATATGCACATCCCTCATATACAATTAATAATAAAAAATCAAATATTTAAAAAACTAACAAAAAGATGTGAAATGTCTCCATCCCATCATTGTGGATAGTACTAGGATTCTGCCGGTGGTGGCCCCTTCTGAGCAGCGCTGTTGGGTTGCAGCTTCTTTATACTCCTCAAAATTCACATATGATTTAGACATTCGAACAACTGGAGTTTTGACTTAATGACAACTTTTCTCATATATCACTTTGTTCATAATGTCAGTGAGTTTTTGAATTGATATATGTACAAAATTTTCTTCATGATATTGGTTGAAATGATATGTTAGAAGATAAACAATTGTTTTTGAAATCTGAATTGTCAAAATAAGGCATCCCACCAAAAAGATGTTAAACAGGAAGGTCGGGGTCTAAGATGAGGAGATGGCAAGAGCAAGGCTGACAAGACTGGTTATGAAATACAAATGAAAACCTCCAAACAGCAGACCAAAGAGTAGTTCAGGGACCCTAGTGCACCCCAATGTGCCCAATAGGCCTCCTTGCTTTGTTCTGAGTATCATAAGAGAGCGTCCAGCCTTACCCATTCACAAAAGTCCTGGGAGAGATGTGGGACAGCTCTGGTGAGGATGACAAGCAGCCCTGTGAAAAGAAGAAAAGGATGCTGGTGCCTACAGAGCTAAAGAAAAAGCCAATAATGCAGTGCAAAGGGGGGTGGCCAAGGCTGAGAAGAGAAAAAACAGAAAAAGGAGGAGGAAGATGAGGAGGATGAAGAGGCTGAGGAGAAAGATAAGGATGAATAAGTTGGTTCTAGCTAAGTTGTTTTTTTCTTGTCTATAAAGCATTTAACACCCCATGTACACAACTTCTTTTAATGAAAAAAATTAAAATGTAAGATTTGTTTTGAAGTGGTATCACATTTTTCTTTTGCTTTTTTGTAGAGTTAACACACTACTGAATGTGTCTCTAGATACCTCTGTCCTATGGTATTTTCAATAGCCACTAACCATGCCTGGTACAGTCTGGGGTTGTAAATAGGCATGGAAATTTAAAGCAGATTCTTAGTGTACACAACAAATTAGTTATATATGGGGATAGTACTTTTTTATCTTTAGTTGTCTCTGATGCAGCTTATTCAAAGAGAGCTGTTCTGTTAACTGAATACCACTTTGTAATTGCAAAAAGAAAAAACAAAAGAGCTGTTTTGTTGACATTCTGAAGGCTTCTAAGTAAATACAATTAAAGAGAGAGAGAGAGAGCCCAAGAGGGATGTGGGGGTGAGGAATGAACTGGTACAAGCTTACTGGCTATAAGTAATAGGGTGTCCTCACTGAGGAAGTTCAGGTCGGCACTCAGACACAGTTGGTCTAGCACAGGCTGCCCTCTTTCTCACAGGCCTTCTGCTCTACCTTTCTGATGGTGCTGATAGTGTGTCCTCATTGTCACAAGGTGGCCGCAGCAGCAGCCCAGAGCACCACCTCTGCCTTCGGGAGCTGGGAGAGAACTGTTAGTCTCTCTCTAGAAGAGTGAGATCTTTCTCATGAAACCTGCAACAGAATTCTGTCATCTCATGACTGGAACTGCTCACACACCATTCAGACCTGTGAATGAGGTTGGGAAATGGTGGCCTTGCTTCTTTTGCTTTGGCAAAAGATGAGAGAAAAGGCCCCTGGGAAGGCCAGTGGAGTCTAAAGTCCATCGTATCCTTGGAATCAAGGTCTTGCAGTCCCTATAAATTGCTAGCTGTGGTGGTACAGGGCTAACATGCCAGTCTGCAGGAGGCTGAAACTTCATAGTGAGATCCTGTCTAAAAACAAAACAAAACAAAACAAATGCCCAAGAGAAATAAACACCCTCCCCCATAAGCTGATAAGGACTCTGACAGCTCTTTCCCTTGCAAGTCAAGGTGAAATTCTCATGCAGGTTTGGCTGGAAGAGTCTCTCTGGTGATTCTCAGGGCATAGTGGCATGCCAGACAAATCCTGCAGCAAAGAGAATAAACTTTCTTTAAAACCAGCCCAGTGCTTCCAAAATGTATCTGGCTGTGGAATCCTTTTTATTAATGTGTGCTTTCAAGTCTATGTGTGTTTTTTTTTTTTGGGGGGGGGGAGGGTTGTTGTGTGCATGCACACATGCATGTACTTGTAGGCTGGAAGGCAGCCTCGGTTATTACCCTTAGGGAATTCTGTTCACTTCAGCTTGACACAGTGTTTCCCTTACGGATTAGTTTGGGAGGCTAGCCTGGGAGCCCTGGAATCCTAATGTCTTTCCCCAGTACAGAAATTATGAGAGAGGGTCACCATTATCTGCTTTTTATGTGGGTTCTGGGTTTTGAATTCAAGTATTCTCTCTTGAAAAACAAGTGCTTTGCTGACTGAGGCATCAGAAACTCTCTTATAAAAAAAAAAAAAAAGACCAATTAGAAACTTGTTACTATGTGGTGGTACCAAGGGTCAGTGTGATGCTCCAGCTAACTCTGCCACTCCGTTAGACTGAAACTTACTGAATCTTTAACTTTGATACTTCAGCCTCTCAGGACTATCATCAGCCATCGGCCATTCATTCTTCAGTCTCACCTTATTTCAAAGAGCATGTTACTATTCAAACTTGCCCCCCACCCCCTAGTTTTTATCTCCTTTCCTTTTCTGACCTTATTTGGTGCATATCCTGTTCTTGTGGTTTGATAGGAAATGTCTATCAGTGGGCTACACTTCCTGAAGAAGTTATGGACCTTCAGGTGGCCCAGCTTGGCTGGTGGAGATGGGTCACTGGAGGGCAGACCTTTCCAAGTCAGCCTACTGGCCACTTCCAGTCCTGTTCTTTGCTTCCCAAGTCTCCAAGAAGTAACAGCCCACCATGCCCTCTCACCCATGACAGACTAGTTCCTCAGAGACAGTGAGCCAGAAGAAATTCCTCTTCCTCTTGGTTGCTTGCTTGTTTAATCCCTGGGGAGAGTGACTCCTTCAGTCCGTCCTGTTTGGGTTTATAACCCCAGGACTGCAAAAACAGTTGGGGATGACTATGATATGACAGCAAGGGTGATGTCATGGTCATCAACAGTGACCAAGACCTGGTAGCTGCCCACTATATATTCGTAAATGAATCTGTCTCGACATGATAGACTTAGAAGTATTTGCATTAAGAGACTCCTTCTGTTTCGTTTTCCCTGATGGAGATACGTCATCTTTTAGGATGGCCTTCTAGTCTCCCATGTAGCCAGATGGGGGTTCCCATCACTAACTAGTCCAGGAGTAGGTACCTACATTAGCGAGCCTCACTTCTAGGGCTCTGAGAGTTGGGTAGAAGGGAGGATGTCCTTCTTCCCTGTAGGTAGAAGATGGAGAAATTGAAGCCCAGGAACTCTTGACTGT
The DNA here is from genome assembly GCA_004025045.1 of Sigmodon hispidus. Taxonomy (NCBI): domain Eukaryota; kingdom Metazoa; phylum Chordata; class Mammalia; order Rodentia; family Cricetidae; genus Sigmodon; species Sigmodon hispidus. Next base: position 7,587 of record PVIH01023384.1, read on the forward strand.
CATATTTCTTTCTCTGGAGAAGACTGCTCCAAGAGAAGAGAAACAGGGAGATGGAAGCAGCATGACTATCACCCAGCTGCACCATCACACAGGGAGATGCAGGAGGCGTGGCAAAGCTTGAGCCTCTGAGTCTTTTTATCTTCATAATAATGTCATTCTGTTTTTTGTTTTTACTTCAGCTTATTTGAGTTTTGTTTCTACCCCTGGTGAGTCTTAACTAGTAAAAGCTACTAAATGTGTTAATTATTATGACTCAAGAAGAAAAAGAGTAGGTCTGAGGCATTTGGGTTCTTGAAAATAATAATAATAATAATAATAATAATAATAATAATAATAATAATAATTAAACAGTGAGCAGAGGAACTGATTGGAAATCAAACAAAGTGAACCAGGTTCAAGACAAAGAAAATCCACTCTATTTATGCCTAAGGTGATTTTGAGAAGTCAAATGAGCCAAGAGGTACGATTGGGCTTAGGTATGAAGCAAAGAGAATTTTATAACAGGTCTAATATTTATTCTAGGGTGTGGGGAAACTAGAGAAAGCCAGAGCACAGACATTACCACAGTTCTAACAGCCTGTTTTCTGTAGCTGTCATTGTGCCCTTCAATACTGGCCTTCCCGCACCTTCCCCACAAGCGTGCCTTCCTGCGGCCTTATCCCATGCTGCCAAAGCATCTGGAACATCTGCATCTGGAGGTGTGTTCAAAGTCACTCAGCTCCTAGTCCCTGGTCAGTCCTACTTGGAGACACTCTCAGACTGTGAAGGACACACTCAGGCCAGTGTAGGGTGACTCTTGTGACTGAATAATGCATGAGAACAGCAGTGGCTAAGGGGAACCTCCCTGAGTGGGTGGTGGGATGGGGAACAGGGTCTTGTCTCTCTCCATCTGTGGAGACCCAGTGCTCCCAATGTGCCATCTTTCAGACTAATGGTTCAGTCCATATGGATGAAGGATCTTTGTGAAGTTTTTTTTTTTTCTTTTAATAGTTCTTAGCTGGCTGGAAGGGGGGATGGGCTGGTAAAAACAATGTCACTTAAGACTGCACAGAGATTCTTAAGTCTCTTATGGGCCACAGGGTTCTTTAGAGTGGTAGAAGGACCAGAGACAGTTACCTGGCATCTCTTGATAAGGAAACAGACCCACAGAAAGCACAAGCTTCTTAAGAGGTGGCCTTTCTTTCAGGTTGATGGTCTTTTAAATACTCCTAGGTTGACTAAATTCACATTTTTTTTTCCAAGATACCTTAGGATATAAAGATATTTTTTCTAGAAAACAATATGGCATTCTGTTTTCCAAATTTGTTGTCAACCAAAATAACCTATAGGGACATTTCAAAAGCAGGCAGTCTTGCACTCTATTCCTGGGGGTGCTGATTCAGCCTGGCCAGGGCCTGGGAGTCTGCCTAACTAGATCTTTCCCCAGGAATGAGCTCAAGGTGGGGGCTGATGAGTGGATAAGGAGGAATCAAGGGTGTATCAGGCCCTCGATCTGCAGTCTGGGGCATCATGCTGTTTGCTAGGTGACCTCAAATCCTAGTGTGGGCCCTCCTTTCTCCATGCCTCTTAACAGCCCCCACACCCGAAGGACTGGGCTCAACAAACCTCTGGCCCCTTACGGCTCCAGAATAAGAAGAACTCCAGTAAAACTTCAGAGCGGCAGCTGCTGTTTCTCCTTGTCTCCCGTGTGTAACAAGCTGGTGCTTTTTAGGCCGTCTTTTTCTTTCCCCTGCAGGACACTGTCTGCTTTGGAGAACATTGAGTCACTTTGATTATATAAGGAAAATGGAATGACTGCACCCCCTCCCCCAGGGATGTGATTGAGCATGAACAGGTAGCCCATATGGGGTCAATGTAGCAGCAGGAGGGTGTTTATAAGGGGTTTCTGGGAAAGGCTGGTGTTCCATGTTGGTACAAAGCTTCCAAAGTGAAGATCAAGATGGTCTGGAACTCATGGCTTCAGCCTCTTGAATTCTGGGATTATAGGTATGCGCCACCACACCTGGATGTGACTCTACTCTCAGATGGAAGCAGAAGACCCACATCTCACAAAAGAGCTTCTGGATAAAGCTCAGTATTGATGACAGAGCTAAAAGAAATCACATGTGCACTGGTTAAGGTGATTGCCTTTAATTGTTGAATTATTTCCCAAATCCCAACTCTTTAGCATAATAGCCATTTTCCCCTTGGTTATATGAACATCCATTGGGAAAAAAAAACCCTTTTATTATGGATATGCGTTAGATATTTAATAAATCCTGGGATATCAGAGAAAGCACACAGTCAAATCCTAGGCAGACAGCTCAGGAAATCCTTGATCCTTGCATCCAAGGATAAACAGCTGAGTCAATCACACACACCTTTAATCCCAGCACAGGGAAAGCCGGAAGTGGGACCAACACCTTCAATCTCATATCTTCTGTTTCTGTGAGTTCAAGGCCACACGATTTTAATCCTAACCTGGAGGAATAAGGTATATAAGGGTTTGTAGAAACCCAGCAGAAACAGAAGCGACAGGCAGAAGCAATAGGCAGAAGAGACCAGGAGTGAGGCTAAGGAAGTTGCAAGACAGTTTGGTGAGAATTGACTATGGTGCTTTCTCTCTTTGATTTTTTAGCCTTCCTCTGATATTTGGCTCAGAGTCTTCTTTTCTTATAACCCCAAATCGTGCTACTACATTTCATGGTGTCACAGATTGAGATATATATGGGCTTCCCAAATTTGTTTGTTAAAATCTTACTTCAGAATGTGAAGATGGAAGATAAGATTTTCAAAGAGGTGATTCAGTTAGGGTGGGATCTACTTAATGTGATTGGTGTCCTTATGAGAAGAGGAAGATATGGCATTGGAAGATATACCTTGGGTACCCATGTGCAGAGGAAAAGACAATGTGGACACCTTGGCCAGAAATCCATCTCTAAGCCCTAACGCCCCTTTGATCTTGGACTTTTGGTCTCTAGAATTTAAAAAAATAGATTTATCTGTATGAACTATTAGGTCTTATTCTATGGCCCTCAAAAACTAACACAAGAGGCATGGAGCCCTCTCGTCCAGGCATTTCTGCTATGCCATTGGATGGTGGGCCCTGTGGTCTGCCAGTGGACAAGAGAAGGCACATAGTAGATCTGTAGGAAAGTTTCTGTGGTCGTCTGGGGGTGGCTCACACCACCAACTGTCCTCTCTCAGTTACATGTTCAGATGCATGGGAGGCTGGGAAATGAGCTCTAGCTACCTGCTCTGGCAAAAGAGGAAACTGAGGCTGGAGATGTTTCTGAATTGGAAGAGTCCTAATGCAGAAGTCCTAGGCTCAATATGTAGCACTGCGGCACATGTCTGAAATCCCAGCTCTTAGGATATGGGGGCAAGAGGATGAGAAGCTCAAGGTCAGAGCTGGGGAGAGATGTAAAATGTTTCTTGAGCAAACATGAAGCCTTGGGTTTGGATCCCCAGCACCCATGTAAAAGCTGGGTGTAGCAGCAATTGTTTGTACTGAGAGGGAATAAGTGGATCCCAGGAGCCTAATGGCCAGCCAGCCTAGCCAATCAGTGAACTTCAGGGTTAGTAAAGGGCACTGTTCCAAAACAGAGAATGAAAGTGACTGAGGGGGGGCTGGAGAGATGGCTCAGTGGTTAAGAGCACCGTCTGCTCTTCCAGAGGACCCGGGTTCGATTCCCAGCACCCACATGGCAGCTAACAACTGTCTGTAGTTCCAGTTCCAGGCAAACACCGAGGCAAATAAATTAATAAATAAATAAAGTCTAAAAAAGTGACTGAGGAAGGCACCTGCCATTGACTTCTGGCTTCTATACATATGCACATGTACCAACACACACACACACACACACACACACACACACACACACACACTCTCAAGGTCAGTTTTGGTTACTGTGGTGCTTTAAATAGGAATTGCCTCAGTGGCTCAGAGATTTGAGTGGTTGGTACTATTAGGAGGCATGACCTTGTCGGAGGAAGTTTCACTGTGAGTGGGCTTTGAGGTTTCTTTTTTTTTTTTTTCAGGTTTTCAAAGGCATTTTTATTCACTATTTTTGATGACTATAAATAAATGTTTCCACCATGGCAAAGAAAGTTAGCCCAGTACATTTCATGACTGGGAATGGATTTCGGAAGTCATGTTCGATGGTGTCAAAACTTAGGGAGAAAAACAAAACAAACCCCCTGAAGGCTGGTATTCAGTTCTTTATAAAGACCCTTTAACACAGAATAAAAACAAACCGTAAAGGGTGCGGGAATTTTTAAAGAAAAAGGAAAAGGACAGTGAGTGATTCATTGCTTCCCCTCAGATTTCTCTTCAGCTTCATCTCCGGCCTCCCTCACAGAAAGGGCTTCCAGCTTCTCAGCATTATCATTTTTGCCTGGCCCTTTCTTTTCTCTCTCTTCAGTCTCTTTCCTGCATTCTTCAAACTTTGTTTTGAACTTCTGTGCATTCTCAGCATTTGGGAAGGGGATGGCGAGCAGTTCGGGCTGGGGGCACTCATCAGCAAAGTCAGCGTGGGTATTGCAGACCCAGGAACGGTCATGGCCAGCATTCGGCTTCAGTTCTGTCATCACTGTGACAGAGTGGTTGGTTCTCATCTTCAGAGTCTTGTCCCTCCTCATGAGAAGGCGGATGGTCCCTTTTTCCTTATGCTTTAGAAGCTTGACATCACCGGTGCCTCATTCCTTCCATTCTGGGAGGTCATTCTCTGAAGCAAACCAGAATAGCTTTGCTCGCATTTTCAAAAGTTCCTCTTCATCAACCTCCAGTGTTTTAATTTCTTGTTCGGGAAGAGAAACTATTGGCTCGAATTGGCGATCATGGTTGGATTCATCTGCATTCTCTGTGGAGGTGTCATGGTCCTCATGACTGTCTTTGGTGGCTGCCATGGGGGCACGATGACGATGGATGGCTCTACTGGGCAGCAAGTCGCGGCTCCTTTTCCTCCGCATCTGGCATGGGCATCTCCTGCTGGTTCACTCTTCTCTTCCCTCCAACACTCCCCCCAACCCCATCCCAGCCAGACTTTGAGGTTTCAAATGCTCGAGCCAGGCCAGTGGATCTGGACATAGAACTCTGTTACCTCTCCTGCACCATGTCTGCCTCTGTACTTCCGTGCTTCTCACCATGATGACAATGGACTAAATGTTTGAAACTGTAAGATAGCCCCATTTACAAGCATTCCTTCCTTTAGAAGAGCTGCCATGGTCATGATGTCTCTTCACAGCAAAAGAACACTAAGGCTAAGACTGACTAAGACAGCTACATTGCAAATTTGAGACCAGTCAAAAACACAGGAGACTCCATCAAAAAGAAAAAACAAACCAAAACGGTGAGAAATTGGGTTAGTGATTCCCTAGGCCCCATCAGAGAGAGAAGACTCTAGAATGTATGTTGTTGAAGGTGATCCTCAGAATTCACCACCAGTCTGATGCTGGCTTCCTGTCCATGAGCCAGTGTGTTTTTCTGCTGTGGTCAGTTGGAGTCAGCACCCTGTTCTTTATTACTGAACACTCCCCAATCCATGCCAGTCTCTCTCCCACGTTGGCAAGTGGGACCACTTTATGGGACTTCATGATACTATTCACTGGGCACGAAAGTAGAAGTTCACACTTTCTCAATAGAGTGAGACAGCATGACATCCTGTAAGATGATCTCAAATCTGAGTTTACAAAGCCAAGAAGAGGGGGGAGTTATCAACAAAAGCTCTCTTCTTTTGCAAGTATAAAAATGTGGTTCAATAGTAAAACTAAGCTTTTATTAACCACACAATCAGAGGACAATAAAAATCTTATGTCTTTTTTATCTTGAAATCCTTTTTAAAAATTTACATTCATTTATGTGTATGAGTGTTTTGTCTGCATGTCAGTCTGTCTGAATACTATGTGTGTGCTTATTGGCTGTGGAAACCAGAAAAAATCAGATCCCTTGGAATTGGAGTTGCAAATGGTTATGAGCTGCCATGTGAGTTCTGAGAATTGAACCCGGGTCCTCTGTAAGAGCAATAGATGCTCTTAACCACTGAGCCATCTCTCCAGCCCTTCTCAGAGCGAATGAGAAAAGATGAAGGCTGTCTTCATGCTTTTAAGACATCACCTTCTCTCTGTCCCGAGCTGTCCCTCCTCAGCCCCATGGAGGTGTGCTGCGCAGTCAGTCCAGGCACTACATATTTGTCTTCTTTCTTCTGCCATCTCAGGCCAGCACCTCCCAGCCAGAGGAAGGGCACATTGAGATTACCTTGCCCTGTCCCAACCATGTGAGTTCCACAGGCTCCCACAGTTGTGGTGTTCAGTGTGTGTGTGTGTGTGTGTGTGTGCTTCCTTCAGTAGAATGACAGCACCATACCATGAGGACAGGTATGACCCAATGTCCTCATTTACCCCATATTCTAGGACCTTGTTTTCCACAGAGGAGAGTTCAGGGTCCAGAGCCACAGGAGGACTGGGAAACTCCCTTGTGGGATGCAGTCAGGAAGCCCAGCAGCTGGACAAAGCCATAACATGAACAGGGGATGCAAGCCTTGCCTCCTCTCTATTGCTATTATTCCCTACTATGATAATTTTGGACTTACTCTTTGAACCATTTTGAGTGTAACTCAGAGACACTATATATACTTATAATGTTTGCAATGATCATCTATTTCCAGAACTTTCCCATCTTCCCACAGTGACTCTCTGTACCTGCCTCCTGATGCTGCAGCCAACCACCCCTCCCTTCTCTTTGTACCTGTAGGTGTGACTACTGTGGCTAGCTCATGTAAACACGACTGAATGATGATTCTCTTTTGTTCTTGTATTCTGGTCTTGTTTTGTTTTGAGACAAGGCTTTATTTATGCAGCCCAGACTAGACTGAAACATAGTAAGCAAACCAGGCTGGCTTAGAACTTATGGCAATCCTCTTGCCTTTGCCTCCAAAGGGCTGAGATGACAAGCGTGTCACTATGTCACAGCCATCTCCATTCTGGCTGGTGATGTCTGTCTTTTTACAACCAGCTTATTTCACTTAGCAAGATGCCCACCAGGTTCATCCTTGTTGTAACATGTATCAGTGTATCCTTTTTATTTTTAAAGGTTGGAAAACCATCCATGCTACATGTACCTTCCATGTTGTGTGTTTCCACACCCCAAGGGGTGCTTGGGTGCTTGTACTTTGTAAATATTGCTGCTGTAAACCTGGCTATGTGCATGTCAGTTTGAGCCCTTACCTTCAAGCCTTTAGAGTTCATACCTGGGAGTGGACCACCTAGAGCCTCTGGCATTTGTACCTGTAACTTTTTAAAGAGCCGCCATAGTGGTTTCCATGGTGGCCTCACTGTTTTCTATTCCTCTATTTCTCCTGTTGTGAAGCTGGAATCCATCTTCTGCCACAGCTCTCCAACATCCTCACTCACCTCCCCCACTCAGACACCTACCCTGAGCGCTGAGCTGATGTGCCTGTCCTACTTATTAGAGAAACAAAGTTGCATTAATAGTTAAAAGTGTGGTGTTGCGCTTGGGCCTGGCAGTGTGTGATTGATGGCCTCCATTACACCCCATTAGATATTTTATTCTTGTTAAATGAAGAGCAGCCAACTTTGTCAAGTATTTTTAGTTCCCTCTGGTCTTATTGGTCCAATCTATTCTTCGGGATGGTCTATAAATGGCCACATATGGCTGGGTGTCTGCAGGACGGATGGCCGTGCAGCTGGTGTTCATTGGCCACCAATTTACCCTGGGCCCCTTCATTGTGAGCCTGACAGCACTGAGGAGCCTTGTAGATCTAACCAAATATATCTATTTTCTAATTGTCTATTTATCACCTTCTGGGGATTTGCGGGCCTCCTGTCTGAAGGCAAAGCGGGGAGGCCTTGAACAATGATCCTTGTCGAGGCCCTCGCTCGCTCTAAATTAGGGCCTAGTTGCTAAATAACTAATTTAGTCTTGCTATCAAGCTGAAAAAGTAGGTATTCAGCGCAAAGTGCCAGCTGGGGAATTGATTATGTCTTCTCTCAGCGAGCGAGCGAGACAAACCTGCAACCGCGCCACTGTGGAAGGCTGGAGACAGCTCCCTGGGGTGGCGAGGCTCATCACTAGCCTAGCCAGGTCTATTCCCCATCACACCCCACCCCCATGGCCGCTGAAGTCTGGGGTGCAGTCCTGTCCGTAGCACCCTCAAGAGTCCTCCTCAGATGCCATCGCTGCTTGCAGCTGTGGGGACATTAGCTGAGGACCAAGGTGAGAGTCAGGGATGGGAAAGGAAGGTCATGCTGACATCCCCAATTTCCAATTAGAATGAGATTATTGAAGGTGGCCCTGGACCAGGATGCGGGAAAGGAAAGGAAAGGAAGATTTCTGAATAACAACAACTCCCCGATTTTGGGCAGAGAGGGATGGTGGTGGAGACTTGGGGTTTCCAGTCTGAGGAATTTAGCACATTTATTTCCTCAGCCCTCTCCTCTGCCAGGAGCCAGGCTAGCAGCCTCCATATCTGGGATTTTGTATCCTCTCAATCACCAGGCCCAGCAAGTTCTAGCTGGATTTGTCCTTTGAAAAAGAATTTTAGAAATGATGTCTCTTGCTGGGCATGATGATGCAAGTCTTTAATTCCAGTACTCAAGAGGCAGAGGCAGGAGAATCTCTGTGAGTTCACAGTCAGCTTGCTCTACATATCAAGCTCTGGTACAGCCAGGATCACATAGAAAGGCACTGTCAAAAACAAAAGAAACAAATCACCCTCTACCTATAAAAGCTTAGACCCTACAGTGTCTGGAATGAGCCACTGTTCTTAGACAATTGCACTTAATCTAGAATTTGAAACACAGGGCCCCTAGATGGACCAAGACCTGCCTTCATGACTGATCCTCTGGCGGAGATGGAGACTATTTTTTGTGTAATTGTTTTGTGTAACTGCAGATTTGGGCTCACAGTTTCAGAGGGTCGCAGCTCATTCCGGCAGGGACAGCTTGGCATGGCAGCTACATTTGTGGCGGCAGGCACAGGAAGCAGAAGCTTTCCACATTATGGTGGACCAGGAAGTCAAGGACACCTGTTTCCTCTCATCCTAGCACATCTGCTAAGGTCCATGGGCCTCTCAATATAGTGTTGCTGCCATCTGGGGAAAAAGCATTCAACCAGGCACCTTGTTGGGGATATTTTAGATTTAACTGAAACAGAGACCACGTGTGTGGTTCTCAACACAACCAGACCATTGACAATGTAATTTTAAAAAGAGTCTCTCCTTTAGTATTTTAAAATTAAATTTATAAATACTCTGCTTATTTACACAATTTAAAAATCAATACAGCATCTTAACTGCCATACAATGTAAAAGTAAAAAGAAAGTAATTTTAATAAAAATAATATAGACTTCAATATTTAAATGTTTCACTATCAGTATATAAGAAAGCAGTGAAGCATTACGGATTTTAACCTTCCTTAGGATGAACATTTGAGTTTAAGAAAAAGGAAGTCATATCCATGTGAATGTTGATGATATTTTCTCTTTATCTTTGACATTTTGAAGTAAGAGCAGAGTCAGTTTGAGGGTGAGAACCACAAAAGCACAGGAGCAGACCACGGCATCAGGGATGTGGAGGCCACGGACAGTGTTGCTGGCAATGATGTGAAGAAAATAAAATGATAAACACGATAATCTAAAAACAACAACAAAAAAAACCTCGCTCAAAAAATGGCTCCGTTTCTGTGTGGGTTTCACTCTGATTTTAACCAGCCACACCCTCTGTGTTCATCTGCCCCCTGAGCTGGACTCTGTGTTTCAATAACTACAGAGGGGTTAGGCCTGGATAACTCTAGTGTTAACATTCAAATGCTGTGAAGGGGTGAGATGGAGAGTGTCTGGCATCCTGCCTCTCTCTACCTCCCAATCTCTGGCAGTCAAAATATCTTCTTGGAGGCTGTCAATATGACTCATTGGATAAAGGTAGCTGCTCCTCAAGTCTGGCAACGCAGGATAAATTCCAGAACTGACAGTGTGGTTGTGGCCATGTGCTTAGATGGGAGATGCTCAAGAGACAGAGGCAAGAGGATCATCAGGACCACGGTGGAAGCAGCAAACTGGAGTCTGAATATTGTCCTGTCATTGCCACACTTATGCAGTGGCACACAGCTGTTTGCACACCTCCACACATGCATGCTTACATGTGCGCACACACACACACACACACACACACACCACAGATTCACTACAGCAAAGCATACCTCTTGGGACAGATCTGTCCCACAGACTGCCACTGAACTTCATAAAGAACAGGTTAATAAGGGGGGTTCTGCGAGTTCAAAGTCAGCCTGCACTGTGTAGAAAGATGCTGTCTCAAAGCAATAGCCACAAAGCAAAGAAAATCAGTAACAATAATTGCAACAACCAAAGTAAGATTGTCTCAGTTTGCAGGGATGTAGTTCCTTGGCAGCACACTTGCTTAGAAATGAGGTCTTGGGTCTGATCCCACAGGGAAAGTATGAGAAAGAGGGGAGCGGACAGGACAAGCAGGCTCCCGGTGCAGGGCTCTGGAGCTGACTGGCCTGCCAGCCTAGGCCAGTTGGTAAGCTCCACGCCACTGAGAGACCCCCATCCCAAAATCCACGCCACTGAGAGACCCCCATCCCAAAAACCAAGGTAAGGCTGGGCAAAGTGCTGCATGCCTTTAATCCTGGCACTCAGGAGGCAGAGACAGGTAGATCTTTGTGAATTCAAGGCCTGGTTTACACAGCAAGTTCAAAGTCAGCCAAGGCTATACAATGAAACTGTCTCAAGACGAAATACAACAACAAACTCAGCAAGGTGGTTAGCTTCCGAGGAATGACACCTGAGGCATCCCAGACTTTCTCATGCACATATGTACCCCCACATGGACGTGCACACAGGTGCAGAGAGGCTGGCCCTCTCTTTGTTGTTGAAAGGGGTAGAGCAGGGAGGAAACACCAACACACCAACCAAAAGCTGTGGAGAGACACATCCAAACCGAAGGGATTCCTGGGAATTAGAGCTGACTGTAATTTTCTTTATGCTTCCGTGTATAATCAATTGTATCATTTTGTAATAAGAAAAACAAGCCATAGACATGATTTTTAAGGCGTTTTCCTACTGAGAGCCCTGGGTGGGTGGTCCATCTCCTTTCTTACAATTTTGCTTACACAGAGGTAAACACTGTGGTCGCTCACTGTCCAGGAAAGCCATGTTCTTCCAGGGAACACCACATTCATTCTCTTCTTATGTTGTGTTCTCTGTCCTCTGAGCAGCCCAGATTCTTCTTCTTCTTCTTTTTTAAATGTATTTATTTATTATGTATACAGTATACAGAAAAGGGCACCAAATGCCATGATATATGATGATAGATGGTTGTGAGCCACCATGTGGTTGCCGGGAATTGAACTCAGGACCTCGGGAAGAGCAGTCAGTGCTCTTAACCTCTGAGCCATCTCTCCAGCCCCGAGCCCAGGTTCTAACAGGCAACACTAATGATGTGAGTTTTAGGTTAGTGGCCATTATTTGCATAATTATTTTGTGTGTAGTGCTGAGGATCAAGTCCAGGGCCTCAGCTTGCTCATTACTTGCTACTTACTGACTCACATCCCCAGTCTAACTTCCACTAACTCTCATAACCACCCTATGGCTGAGCATTGTTGCTTGTACTGACCATGCATTCTCTCTGTTTTGTATTGACCGTGTATTCTCACTCTTTGCCTCTGCATACTTGACACCTCTTTTTGAGACAGGTTCTACTATGTAGCCCAGGTTGGACTCGAACTTGGTTCTTCTGCCTCAGGCTACTGTGTCTTAAGTGGAAGAGCAAGGCTTTAAATGTGGATTGTTACACTTATGCTGTCTCTGAGCCACCAAGCAGAAGTGTGTTAGCAATGGGTGATTATTTGTTGGCCAAGTTTGTCTGTATTTTTTATAATTTTTTTTGAGAGAGAGTCTCAACTTGTATAGTTGAAGCTGGTCTTGAACACCTGATCTTTCTGCTGTCCTCTTGAGTGTTGAGTTACAGGCATGAGGCACCAGGTGTGTTCCCAGCTCTATCAGCCAGTTTACATATCTTTATAAATTAAACACGTTTTACGTGTGTGTGTGTGTGTGTGTGTGTGTGTGTGTGTGTGTGTGTGTGTAAGTTTGTTCGCCTGTGGGCACATATGTGCTACAATATTCGTCTGGAAGTCTGAGAACAGCCCTGGGAGTCAGCTCTCTCTCTCTTTACCATGTGGGTCCCAGATGAACAATCTGCTGGTGGGGAGCAGGGTGGCGGGGCCACAGGCCCCTGCAGTATTCATACCCTGCTCCTGGTGACCATGGCTTCTTCTCTGGCTTGGGCCTGAGTAGGTTACATTCTTCAGGGAGCTTCTATACAAGTTGAGTTCAGTGTAGTGGGGAACAAGCCTGTGAAAGGCAGCCCCATCCTTGGGTACCCATGACCCCAACTAGTATCTCTCAAAAAAGAGACATGCTTCTTCTGTTCCAGCCATTGCTGGGTAGAGCCTTTGTGTTTCAGGACTTTCCTGAAATCACCTCATTTTGACCCACAAAGCACCATTTGGAAACAACATATTCAACAATAATCTCAATCAGCACTATGTTTCAAACGCCGATAAAGGTCACTCATTGGAGCAAACGTGGAGAGAGAAAAAAATCACCAAGCTCAGATTTAGTGATTTTTTTCCCCTTATAATTGCAAGCATTGGATGCAGTAAACAAGCCTTTTAAAGATCCCTTAAAAAACAATACTCTAAATGGTCGCTTTGCAGAGCTCATGAATAGAGAATGGGTACTTGGGGCTGGGAGTATAATTTCCAGTGACAGTATCATCCGCGGATACAAAGTGCCCTGTACCTCAGATGACTTAGATGGAAGCCAAGAGGATGTGCTCTGAAAGGCTGTGCTAGACGATAGCAAAGTCGTCTGGGGACGAGGAAGCCAGTGCTGAAGATGTCTGTGAAGAGCAAAAGCAATTGCTGAAGGAATGAATGTGAATGTATAAGGAAAGGAATTCTTCAGGATGTGCTTGTCTGCTAATATTAGTAAAATTTTACAATTCAAGTATATTAGTTTATAGCCACCATGCAGGTGAATTAATAATTTTCTATAAAGGACTTTAAATATGGGTAAAACTAAAAATGTTAAGTTAAAGATTATGAATAGACTTCTGATGATCTCATCAATTATCTGGAAAAACTTACACTGTAAGTTAAAAACAAAGTTTTTTTCCTTTTTTGAGGGAAGGGCTGGTGAGATGGTTCACTAGGTAACAGTGATTGTAGCCAATCCTGATGACCCAGGTTAGAACTCCAGAGCCTATATGGTATAAGGAGAGAATAAACATCAGATTTGTTCTCCAACCTCCATACATGCACCGCCATCATACACACTATATAAATAATTGTAATGCAGAAGTTTTTAAGGCTTTTTTGGGAGGAGGGGAACTTTCTGTTGTAAAAAGGCAGAACTATCTACACTTGGGGTTGTCACATAGTCAGGCCTGTGTTTTGTGGACCTACTAAGTGTCGAGTATGTTATGCACAGTGAAAGATCCTGGGTGAAGGACAATAAATGATCCACACCATCAGGGGTGGGTTTGGCAAGAGCCTGATGAAGTGCCTTCACTGCCTGACAGGGGAGTTTGGCATGCACCCAAGGAAACCCTTGACAGGGCAAGAGACAACAATAGATACCTAGAACAATCTGATGTGGTAGCCAAAGACCACTCTTCCCATGCCCTGAAATCCCCACCCCTGAGCCTGAACTTGGTCCAGGGAGGAGCAAAGAACAAGCCCTTCCCACGGGGACACATCTTCTCTGAAGACCCAGCGTCTACTTGTTGGAGTAAACTGGTGTGCCCAGTGTGGTGAGCTGCATCAACGAAATGAACCATTTAGCTCAATGGTGTTGAAAACAGTTTTGAAAATTCTTTGCCCCTTCTTGAACATCTTAACACTAGTATTCAGGATGTTTTATAACAATTAAAAGGCTGTAAAGTCTAGTGTGTATGAAAATAGACTTTATAAAACTCTGACATTACTGTTTTAAATGTACTCAATAAAATACAAACATCAGAACAATTGGATGCCACCATCCTTTTAAAAAAATCATGCAAATGAGCTTATATTTAACAGTGGGAAATTGCATTTCCAATCCACTTCCCCCACAGATTTTTATTCCAATGTAATGTATTTTTATGCTTGAAAATCTTTTTATTGATTTTCTCATCATACTTCTCTATAACAAAGAGATGTATATAAATTGGATTTAAAAAAAAAAAAAACAAAACTTTCTACCAGCCATGAGCCTCTAACATTAAAAAAAAATTCTTCTGGATTGAATGATCTTATTAAATACTAGTAATACATGCTCGATTTTTAAAAGTAACATAAATATGCTGAAACTTATAGGTAATTATTAAATAAAGTTTTCTGGTGTTCTGTTTTGTTCTGAGTTGTGTGTGTGTGTGTGTGTGTGTGTGTGGTGTGCACATGGACACACATAAGGATGCCAAAGGGTGCCCCTTTCTATTGCTCTGCCTTACTCCCCTGAATCTCTCATGACCATTCTCTGAATCTGAAGTTTAGGTGTTTTTCTGGTAGGCTGGGAGCTGACAAGCTCAGCAATCTTCATGTCTCCACCCCACCCCCAGTACTGGAGTTATGACATAAGGAGTCATGTCCAGCTTGATTTGGATGTGGTTTCCAGGGATCTGAATTTGGATGCTTATGCTAACACAATAAGTGTTCTTACCCATTGGGATATCACTCCAGTGCCCCTCTTTTTTCTAGGAGATGTGGTCTTACTATCTAGCCTTGGCTGGCCCGCAACTTGGGGGTGATGCTTCTGAGTGTAACAGGCTTGCTCCACCACTCTTGGACTAAACAGCTAAATCTTATCAGACATGTTTCTCTTGGTACAATGGTTGGAGGCAGAGCTGTCTCATGCAGCCGTGCAGGCTGTGGTCACAAAACCCTAGGGAGAGCTCTTTGTACAGATTGCTGTGTCGATGTCAACCTCTGGAGTTTCCGAGTGGATACTACATAACTGCATGTGGTAGCCCTTGCTGTGAGTGGGTGGGGTAATGGTTATAGTTTCTTGACTACAGACAACATTGAGAACACTATATGTCAAGTTACCTTTTTATATGATCCTCGAGGCTCTGACTCAGGGCTACACAATGATAAGGTCCAGGTGACAAAAACCCACAGGAGAGGGTTACACAAGGAAACGCGGGACTGGGAAGCTGGTGTGATGTTTCTCCAGATCAGATTTGTGAAAACTGAGACCCATGATGCTCACATCTTTACAGCTATCTGTGCTGACCATCCCCTCCTGTTCCCACAGAGCTGTGACCCTCGGGGTTAACAACACACGGAAGTGCTGGTGCTGGTGAGCTGTACATGGTGTTGACCAGACCCCTAGATGGAGTGGGGTCTTTTTTTTAAACCATTTTATGGGTCCTCTGCCCTTTGGTCTGGGCCCTCTTGAGCCAGGACCCCAAACCCACAAAGCCCACTACAAAGCCAAGACCTTGACTGTGATATGGTTGATGTATCATTCCAGATTAAGGAAGCACGTAACAGCACCCATGTACTCAGAACTCACCAAACTGAGCAATATCCTCAGTGTTTGGCTAAACTCAATTAACCTACCCCTAAACAATTGATTCTGTTGTTCTCATTCCACAGGTGAGAAGACAGGAGCAGAAATTAAACTATTTTCTCAAGGTCACACCCAGGTATGTGAAGAAGGGAGCCTTCCAAACCAATCCGGCTCAGCCTGGCAGGAGCGCCCTTTCTATTCAGCATGTCCTTTCACAGGATGAAGGAAAGGCCCATCTGTGTCCAGGGCCTACTCTGATGCAGGCACTCTGCACGCTGTCCATTTAAATCCCAACTATAGCCGTCAGTGTGAGTGAAATTATCTCATTGTAGAGAAGTTAACCAAATTCCAAGGGAGTTAGCAGTAAGGTAGAGTTTGGCCTTGGACCTACCCATTGCCAGGGGAAACCCTTCCTTTCCTTTCCCTTGACAGTCCTGAGCCACAGCCAAGCCCACGACTGACATAAACCACCTGGATTTCTATAGAAAAATAAGGGGAAAATTAGTCTATGAGTCCATTTGATATAGACCATATTTCCTATAATTTTAATTCCAAAAGTGCTTTTGATCCCTGGCTATGTGCCAGGTCCCCAGCAAAGTGCTGCTAAAGGAACACAGCAGAGGAATAAATAAATGATGGCCCCTGGCTCTCAGTCGATGCCATTTGACTTGTGCCACACCTTAAATTAAAGGGCAATAGTGGGTACAGAGCGGTGGGAGTCTGGGGTGGTTCTGATGGGACAGTCTGGAAGACATCACGAAGACAGCAATCTTAACCTTCATGCCACCGCTGGCTAGTTAGTTCAGCCAGTATGTTCCGTTTCTAGAAAACTGCCAACCAAAGGGCCTCAGCACAGGGCATGGACTGGGCTATTGGCAGAGGGAGGTTCAGTCTGTACAGATCTCTGATACTAATAACAACTTACCTGGTCACAAATTTATGTGATGTTTATGATAGTAGCGTGTCTTGTGAAAACAATTCTAGCTGAATACACTTTGGCTTCTCATGGGATCCAGGCGGAAGCTGTTAGTATTCATCCACGTCATTCCCCTTAATTCTCTTGTAACCGGAAGTCTTGTGGGGAGGGCGGGACTGACGGCGGGGTTCCTCTCAGAACTTTGCAGATCCGAACAGTTGCGAAAACTACCAAACACACTGAAATGAAAAAAAAAAAATACAAAATTCCCTGCTCAGTGCCTTTCTGGTGCCACCTGTGGTGGGAAATGGATCCATGTCACCAGGGCCCTTCTGCCCCTTGCTGAATGAAGCCCAGGGGAGGCTTCAAATAGTCCAGGGAACCACACCCCCGCCCCCGCCCCCGCGTGCCCTGATTTTTTTTTTTTTGTTTTATGTAAGTATTTAAAAATAAATACTATCATCATAGTAAAGACAAAAAAGATCTTACAGTTGATTTTTAAAAAGTTCCTTTTCAAAGAGAAAGGGGAAATCAGGGCGAAGTCAGTCCAGATGTCAGGCCATTCCCTTCAGTGAGAGAACTGCCTGCGGTCTGTCGTCTTCTTGCTGATGTGTTTAAAGATCTTGGACTTCTCTACCTTCTTTGTCTTCTGGTAGCCAAATCCACCACCTCCTCCTCTCTTTTTAAGCTTGCCATCATGGCTGCTCACGTTCAGATCAACGAAAGGAGGGACCTTAAAACCAAAAGACAGAGCAACCTGAGGCAAATTTAAGTTGTTCACATTAAAGATCTGCTTGAGAGAGTGGGAGTCATACGCTCTGACGTAGGACTTGTATGCTTCCTGTGCAGACTTGTGGAGAAAGTAGTTCT